>BQNB010036434.1:21710-36082 GCA_026074375.1 Tanacetum coccineum | reverse complement strand
TTGGTTTAACTGATGTGAGAAAGGCATCGTAGTAACAAAATAAGGCTTGTTCATGGAGTTGGAGTCTTATGGAAACAGGTCATTCGAGTTCACCGATGATGTTTTCTAAAGGATGATCCTTGGTCTATTTGGTAACGTGTTCTGAGTTTGGAGCAGCGGTTTGCAAAACAGTAGGAATAACATCCGAAGAAGATGCTTTAAAATCGTTTACTAGAATTGTAATACCAAAGAACGGATCGTTATTTATGTGTGCAACATCTAAATCATGACTGTCTTTTTCAACATCGTTAGGAAGGATAGGAGATTGAGTTTCGGTTGTTGTTTAAGAGTTACTAAGTGATGGTGCATCTTGGACAACTGTTGTTGAGGAAGGTGAACCAATTGATACAGCAGGAACTAGAGCAACTACTTCATTAATTGTAGCAATGAATTCAGGGGCTGGGTAATCAACACTTTGTGGATGGGTGAGTAATTCATCAAACATCGGTTGAAACAAAAGATCCCAATCACTTATCGAAGGTGGTAGAAATGGTGTTAAAGAAGGAGGGTTTGGTACGAGTCCTGAACTGATTGTTGCAGGAGTCATTTCATGAAGTGCGAGTCTTGAACTGATGTGTTCAAAAGCCATCGCAGTCAGCTCATCAAAGTCTACATGAATTGTTTCGATAATACGTCTGGTACGTCGGTTCTAAATTTGAAATGATTTCTTTGTGGGTGCATAGCCAACGAAAATACCAATATCAGCCTTCGGTTGTAACTTACCCAAGTTCTCACTATTATTTTTCGAATAGCAGAGTGCACCAAATACATAGAAGAACGATAAGTCAGGAAGTTTGTCATGTAAAAGCTCATATGGTGTTTTGCCATGACAAAGACGTACGATGGAACGATTTCGTGTGTAACATGCGGTAGCAACTGCTTCTGTCCATAAGAATAATTGAGCTTTTGCATAAATCAACATTGTGCGGGCAACTTCAATTAACGTATGATTACATCTTTCAATGATACTAATTTGTTGTGGAGAGCGAGCAACAGATGTTTCATGAGAGATGCCAACCTTCTCATAATACTCACGCAAAGTTTGATTAACAAATTCAGTTCCATTATCTGTTCTGATTTGTCGGACAAGGACTTTAAGCCGCACTTGGATCATCTTGAGAAACTTGATTATGAAATCTAGAGCTTCATCTTTTGACCTTAAGCACTTAACCTATGTAAATCGAGAGTAATCATCGACAATGACGAGGATGTACTTCTTTCCATTAACACTTGCGACACGCATTGGTCCACAAAGATCCATGTGCAAAAGATAGAGTTTTTCTTGGTTGGTGTCTTCAGATTTAGGTTTGTGGGGTTTCTTCTTGCTTTTGCCCATTGCACATGCAGAACACAGATGGTCCTTTTCAAACTTTAGCTTAGGGAGACCTCGAACAAGACCATGTCTAGCTAAATGGTTGATTGCACCAAAGTTCAGATGAGACAGACGTCGGTGCCATAGCCAGGACTTAGTCTTTGAGGCCTTTGACAAGAGACATATAGGAGAGGACGCCATCATATCTCCAAGAGACAGAGTATACAGATTGTTGCCTAGAGATCCAGTCAATAGATCAACACCTTCTAGATTACGAATGAAGCAGGTGTGTTGGCGAAAAGCAACTTCAAGGTTTGAATCACAAAATTGCCCAACGAAGAATAAGTTATGTCCAAGTCCTTCCGCGTAGTAAACCCTTAAGATATCTAATACCAAATGAAAGATATCTAATAACATACATGGTTAGAGAAAGAGAGGTGGTTTTAGAGAGAGAGTGGTTGGATGAACACTTTTAGAGAGAGAAAGTAAACATAACAGAGAAATGCATAAATGTGTGAAACAAATAAACAACCAACACCCTCTCCAAGGCATGGAGAGGGTATTTATACATCCCTAGTGGCCGGCCTATGGTTTTCTTGTGGGCTTTCCATGGGCTTTTTGGCCCGATTAGATTACTATCTTTACATAGGACTAACTATGGGCTTTGACTAGCTATTATTAGAAGTGACTGATACTTTTCGTGTTTCTAACACCAAACATTTACCAATCTTTATAACAATGGCAGTACCAAAAGGGTATATTAGCCCTCAAAACGTCATAAATTAATACCAGAAGGTAATAATTCAACCAAGGTAAACTATCCGATTTAAACTAATGATACCTTAAAAATCAAACGACTTACTAGAGTATAGAGAAACACGGTGTTATCCAATGTGAGGAATTAATAGCTTTGCTTGACCTCTTCTGCTCTTTCTTCCTTGTCTTCTGAAAATCTGACTATGTTGGTTTAAGGTATCAAAAATAAATGCTCAACACACTGAAAACGTAGCCGTTTTAGGTTTTTCTATTTTAAACTGCTTTTGGAATTGTGTCGATACAAGCGTAACGGATAGATATGGATACGGCGTATTTAGGGTTTTACTTATTATAGGGACGACGTTCCGATATCCTTCTAGAAGATTTTAGTACTTTATATTGAATACGCAGTATGGATATCTCCTGGATACAGCTTATTGACTTTATATCTTTGTGTTTCTTGTAAAGTACAGGCACGATAGCCCAGTATCTTCTTTGATTGATACGGCGTAAAGGATGTTAGAACAAAATCTCCAACGTACATTGATTAAGCTTTAGAAATGCGTGCCTTTGATACTTATCTGTCACCAAGTACTCCATAATTACGTAATTCTTAAATAAAAATGATTTAAGTAACAATTCTGACAATAATGTACAAATTGGTTATTTACAAGGGATGAAATGAATGCTAAGAAAGTGGAAATTATTTAATGTCCATAAATATCCCCCCACTTGAATCTACGTTGTCCTCAGTACCTTTAGAAGATTATAGTACTACAAATGTATCCCTAAGTTTTTTTCCGTTAAGCATTTATTTTTGTCATTAAAAGTACATAACCAACCATCACACCAAATAGGATGATGAAAAACACTCAAATCACTCAACTAATCTATGGTAACATGTTAACTAATCCGATCTGCTTGTATCGTGATATATTCTATATAACTTTGGCAATGATACACATCTCCACCACTAGAGCTAAGGAATAACAATTTTATAAAGGTAAATTGGATTTTATTTTAAAGGTTTATAAGGGTTTAATCACTTTATCTAGTCTCTACCGATACCAATATTACAGAAAAGGTGACAAAGACCATACATACACACCCATAACGATGGGATAGACACATATGACTGCATTCAAACTTTAACTCGAATAAGCTAAAGAATAGGACTAGTAGAGTAATATAGGTTATGGAATCATTTAAACTATCACCAAAAGATCTGATAGAATCAACAAGGTTGCTGAATCACACATACATGGCCGTAACGACAGAATAGACATGCATGACTCGATCACATCCTCATTCGACTAAAACCTAAGGTTAATTATTAGGAAAGGGAAATAAAATAGTTTGTGGAAATAAAGATTCCCCCACAAATAGATTAAAGTTCCAAAACAAAAGGCCCCAGGTGCTAGGATACTTTTTTTCCTGGCTGTTACCATGAAAAAGACAAAACAAATGCACAACATGTCTTGATTCACAGGATCAAAAACAACAACGTATTGGCGTTCCATAAATGGTCATCTCCCAATCATGCTCATATAATACATACATTTACAAAAGACAAGTGTGATATCTTACCACTATCGTTGATTTATAACCATCCATCCAACGAATATCGATTCCATTCAAATAATATCATTAGTTTAAGCTTTAGCGAACCGACTATCCTCAAACTTTCCTCTTCTTTTTTGTTGCAATTTTCTATTTTCCCCTTTTTTTAACAATACAATAGTACGAATCTCGGTGTAATTTCACCATCTTCACGATCATAATAACTCCGGATAATTTCTTCGATAATTCTTCATTATTCTGACGTACCAATAATTATGATGGTAGTAAAAATACACGAGTTTTGACTACTTTTTACATTCCCATTTGCAATGTGCAAATTTCTTCCCAACCGTACCAGAGATAGAAAATGACACAAGACACAGGAAATACATACTTTACACTTGAAAGCAACTAGCAACTGATAAATGGTCTTAATCTAATAGGGTAGGCTAAGGTGTAAAGGTGTAACAAAACAAATAGTTTGTGTTTATCCTAAAGGATTGGCTCTACTGGTTTTTCTAGGGGTATCTTACTCTTAAGATGAGAGTAAACAAAGGGTTTATACGAGGGTTAACTAACCAGTGTAGTTAGTTAATAACACAACATATATAGGCTTTTTTGTGTGTAATCCTAGAAATTTACCAATTTAAACAAGTTACTCCATCTAAATCCATAGTACTCATTATTGTGGTCTCGAATAGATATACCAAGCCAAGTTCTAAAGTCTACAACATCACCGGCACACTCATATTTTTATGGAATTTGGGTAAATATTTGGAAATGGATAAGGCTGAATCCTCACAATATCTAATAAGGGTTATGTGTGCAGGTTATGTAACTAGTAATTTCACAAAAGTATGCTTGAAATTTTTTAAATTTGAGCATAATTTAAACATTTTAATGTAAAAAATAGGACAAGTAACATTCTAATTCCCATCCCCCCACTTAAATTATACAACGTCCTCGTTGTATAGATAAAAACATTACCCCAAATGAAATTAAAAGAATGAGAACGAGAAACTCCCCTATGTTTTGATTGTTAGATCTCAAGTTGAGTTATGAGCAAGAATGTGGTTGTAAATGGTTGGATACAGCAGGGACTACACACACATAGGATTCCAGATTATTTAATACTTCACAACTTTGTCGATTTCCTTTTCCACCAGGTCCTGTGCAAAATATAGGAAAAATGCAAAATCCTATCTCGGGTATCTACGGTTAATAAAATACTATAAAAACAATAAAGTGTTACAGGCAGTAATATGTCGTTATCCAAAACTTAGGATTACGCCGTCTGAGAGTCCTGTAAAACGTATCCAATAGAGGTAGTTGCCAATACGTTGTTCATGTGGCATGAATACGGCCGTATAGACAGATTGTCGATAAAGTTTATAAATGCAGGAAAAATAAAGGGGGAGAGGATAACGTCCCAATGGTGGACCATTCAATATGCCGTATGGTATGGATCAGATACGCCGTATTGATGTTTGGGAAGACATACTCGATAAATAAATAACAATCCGGGTTGTCTCCCGGGAAGCACTTTTCTTTCAGCTAGTCTTTAAGTTAGACTTTTTCTTTAGCTTTTTTTCACTTCATCTTATGCACGCTTATGTGCCCGCGTATGAGCCATTCTTCCATTTTTTCATCTCGAATATATTCGGGTCCTAAGTTTAAGATTCCCTTGTAGAAACCTTTGAGCTTCGGGTACGGATGCGAGATTTCATTCAGCTTATCATGAACACTTACCTTTAAAGTTTGTTTTTATATTTGGGGGGCTTGATCTTGTGTGATTTGGGGCATTGGATAGATGTTTTAAACTTGGATGTGAATCAGCCTTTTGGTTAAGCTCCCGTATCATTACATTTTGGATAGTGGTTAACCATCTCAACCTTCTGGCCTTGAACACATGAAGCTTTTTGCAGAATGGTTCTCAACAATGACATCTCCATGTCTTGATCTCGTGTAGCCATCATATTTTCCACATACTGCAAAATGGTTAAACAGAAAAATTTATGACAAACATAGGTACATTCATATAAAAGCTCCATTATCGTTTTTTCTTTGTATTTAACGTTGTCCTTCCATTATAGAATTGTAGAACTCCTCTTGACATCACATTTAACGAATAAATTAGGAAAAAATTTGGCATTAATGTCAAAACTGATCATGCATGAATATCTTAAGTTGTAGGCACAATCAATATGGATCTTTCGGTCAAAGTCACAAAAACTAGGGCACTCGTCAAAACTTACATCATTCTTAGTCTTGCTTATGTCAATCATGGGCTCATCAATTACCTCACCTTCCTCAATGGTGGGTATCAAATCATCAACTTGATCTCTCCTAAGTTCTAATGGCACATTATGATCATTTAATTCGATGTAATCTTCATATAAAAATGATCTATTTAACACCAAAGTCTCTCCTATTAGCCTGGCTTTTAAATCAAGTTCCATACGTTCTATTAAACCTAACATGTAGACCCTCTTAATCAAACTACTAGCAGGTTTCATACTTTTAAAAATAATTTTCTCATCCCCTACCCTCAAAGTAATCTTTCTTTTGAACACATCAATCTTAGAGTGGGTGGTAGACAAAAATGGTCTTCCAAGGATCAAAGGCACTTTGACATCCTCGGGCATATCTAGTATTATGAAGTCTATGGGGAAAACAAACTTACTAATACCTACTAGTACATTTTCAGCTATTCCCCTTGGATATTTCACTGTCCTATCTGCTAATTCAACTGTTAACTTAGTGTGAGCTAATGCGCCTAAACCTAAGTTAAGGTAGGTCAAGAGAGGCATGACACTTACCCTAGCTCCTAAGTCAGCAAGGGCATTATCAAAGCAAACATTATTAATATAGCAAGGTAAAGTGAAACTTCTTAGGTCTTTCTCCTTTCGAGGTATGGAATTGTCGATATGTAAAGCTCCATATGAGTTAGCTTCCAAAAATTACAGTCCATACGATTCCTTTTTCTCATCATAGTAATAATCATTCAAATGACTTAGAAACGGAATAGTCGTTCGTCTTGACTCGAACATCAGCTTACTATTCTGTTGGGCCGATACGGCATATTGGGTTGATCCAATACGGCGTATCAGTGTCATATCAGCTTTAACAGCAGTTGAGATCGACTTGACATGATCCCTCAGGTTTGTTTCAGTAGAGCTGGGTAAACTTCCAAACCCTCTTTCCTGTAGTACCTTGCTCATTTTCCTGATTTGAATCTCCAAAGTTTTAATCGAAGCTCCCTGGTTTTGATGGCAGCGTTAGTGGAAGCTCAAATATCCTTGATCAAGTTGGAGTTTTCTTCATGTCTCTTTGCTGATTCACTCATAAATTTGCTTAGTGATTCTTCCATTGGTTGTCTTCATTCTTGATATGAATGATTTGCATTATTTCTTTGGTAGAATCTTGGAGCTGCTGCTCTATATTTCCCTCCTTGTTGAAACGGTGCACCAAACTGAGTATAATAAGCTTCTTCAAGGGTTTTACCTTCTTGTTTGAGTGGACAGTCTTTGGTGTAGTGAGGTCCTTTACGTTGTTTACATCCCACTTAGGCAGCATAAACCTTTTCATTCACCTTCTTGATTTCTCTTCCAAGATTATTGAGTTGAGCTTGAATTGCAGCCAATCCATCAGAAGTCTCAGTACTTATTATCCTAGATGTTCCATTGTGCCACTTTTGAGAATATTCTCCCATCTCATGGAGGGCTACTTTTGCATCGGCAGCTGTCTTAGTTGGTATGGCACCTTTTGAATCAAGAATTTGTCTAGTTGGAACATCCAATCCATTGTAAAACAAGATTATCTCCTGCATCTCTGTCAAGTAGTGTTGAGGGCACTTCATCAAGAGTTCTTTAAATCTCTCCCATGCTTGGTAAAGGGTTTCATTGGGTTCTTGCTGAAAGTTGTTGATTTCCTCCATTTTCTTTGCAGTTCGAGCAGGTGGGCAATACTTACTTAGAAACTTTATCTTTAGATCTTCCCAAGTTTTAATTGAACCAGATGGTTTGTTTCTTAGCCAACGATTCGCGGCTCTAGCTAGAGACATAGGGAAGACTAGAACCATTATTTGATCTTGAGTAATATTAGGAACGTGGAATAAGTCAACAATCTCTAGAACTTTCTTCCAATTGTTCTATTTCTCTTCTTCAATCTCCGCAGGTTTCATGGTGTTGTCTGTAGTTCCTTACTAAAATTGCCTTATAGTTCAAATTGATCTTTGTCATTCAATTTTGGCCTAGCAAAGGACATCTAACCATAGACATACACTTTTTTATCACAAATTATATTACCAAGGTTAATCGTCTTATCATATCGCGCCCCTGCGACAGCACAACTTCACCTCAGCCTAGCCACAAGCGCTGGTGTAATGTCAACAGATAGAGAGATGTGTGTGTGTGTGTCCACTCATCTTTACTACAAATATACATTAACATCCAACTAATCATCAATTACAATACACATAATCTTTCTCCTATGTAAGTTTAAATAGTACTTTTTATGAATGCAATATCATTACATTTAATTTATATTAAATTCATAATACAATTTTAACTATTTATTTACCTAAACTTAACAAAACCAACACTTAAACTTGCCAGCTGAACCCTTTCCTGTGGTAGATTCATGGCACAGTAAGTTTGTTTATGATCCTAATAGCGTAATAACCACTTTCACACTTACCTTTAATACTTTGGTTTTTCTAATCTAAGTTCGATATCTAATCCATGTAAACCTATGCTAACACCACCCCTCCTCTGTTAATCTAAATCTGATGACTAAGGGTTGGGGTTTTTTATCTGGAGAGCCTGGCACTGCATTTTTTCAACTAAAACCAATTCAAGACGCTTAAAACCATCCCCACCGCAACCTGCTACTCCCACAAGAGAGTAGAGGAGAGTGAGAGAGGATAGGGTGTGTGTAGACACTCTATATAAAAGAAAAACTGTAGAGATGTATGTGGTATTATTAATGCAACGTGTGGTTGTGTGTGTGTGGTTAGTTTGTCGCGCGCACCTCACCCACGCCCCCCTCGCGCTCACGGCTCCCCGCAGTAGAGACTACGATACACAGATGAGTCAGCTATCATGTGTGTGTGTGTGTGTTAGAGAGAGATACTCGCTCTGGGTACTTCTTCCTTCTACTAGACATCGTAGAATTCTGTTACAATTAGCGCCAATCCGCATAAGACATCCTTATTGCTGAGTATAATCTATTCTTAGGATTTAGAGCAATTATCGGTCTTCTTAAACCCTAACCCATGGAGACTTTACCCTTTACTGCTTAAGGTAATTCACATTAGTAGTCCACTAACATATAGAGCTTTATGATTAATCGAGAACGTCTCGTTTATCCCTAGGTCACCTTAGGGTCCAATAAGCTCACAAATCTAAGGGGCAAAAGATAGGTCTTATTTGTGATCCAATTGGTTAGATGTATAAGTTGTAATATGGAGAGCTATATCGGACTCTTAGCCTAGTCCAAACAATAACGAGTTTGTGTGATAGTATGTATATTAATTATGTAGGACTAGACCAGTTGAATGATAGGTCTGGTCGCATACTTAAGCACGTAAACAAGTATTTAATTGATAAACAAAACAAGCAATCAACAATAAATTAAGCCAATCGCGAGATAACCAACCAAAACATTTAGATCGTCATGATAAGGAGCTAAATACCCGAAGGTATTAGCCTTCAAATGTCATAATCAATACAAGAGTAATAATTTAGCCAAGGTAAAACTACCGAGTTAACGAATGATACCAAAAACTAAACGATTACAAGAGTATAGGAGATTACAAGTTGTTTCCTATTGAATTAATCATGTTGCAAGACCTCTTCTGCTCTTCTTCTCCTCTGAAAATCGACTTTTGTGGTTTAGGTATCGAAAATATGATTTAGCACACTTAAAACTCATTTTTGAGTTTTGTATTTATAGGGTCTAGAATATGGTTGATATGGCGTATCCAAAGTCTTGGATACTGTCACACCCCTAAATAAGGTCCCGTCCGATTTAGCGTCTGGGGGCGTGACATTACTGAATATCTCAAGTACAAAGCATAAAGAACGACCTCTAAAGGTACGTTTTAAAAATAAACATCGTTGTATGAATTTAAGATATTAATGAGTTTTACATCGATCAAATTTAAAAGATTCAAAAGTTAAAATGCGAAAGCTTAAATAAGTTCAACAACGGTATTTAAAGACATAGATAAATTTCTGGTAAACCGGTCCGGGCAAATAGACTTCACATAAGTCAAGCAACAACATCCATGCTAAGCACCTGAGAAAAACATGCTTAAAACGTCAACATAAAGTTGGTGAATTCATAGGTTTAGTTCAAACGTAATTAATGTGGACCACAAGATTATCAAAACGTATGCGACAGTTATAGGAGATACAACTTCACATAAAGAGGCATTTACGTTGCACTAAGCTCATGACACTGAAGCTAATACTGAAAGATAGCATGTACAGTGCTATATAAGGCTTGCCCTTCAGGTGTCCGACCAAAGACCACCTAACTAGTTTCGACATGACATATATCCGTTAGTTCTTGGCAAACTCGAACTAGTAAGTGCTTCTTACCCGGATAGGGATAATTAGGTCAATTTAGAATCTATTTATTCACTCGCGCTCACTTAACCAGCCAGTCGGTTAAAGGTGATTAACAGTTCATGATAATTCGGGCAATAGTGGTCTAAA
Source organism: Tanacetum coccineum (assembly GCA_026074375.1). Taxonomy (NCBI): domain Eukaryota; kingdom Viridiplantae; phylum Streptophyta; class Magnoliopsida; order Asterales; family Asteraceae; genus Tanacetum; species Tanacetum coccineum. Next base: position 25,693 of record BQNB010036434.1, on the reverse strand, counting down.
CGCTACTTAGGCAACACGTAAACGGGGAATTTCTCACGTATAGTACTTGTGTCCAGTTTTAAAAGCAAGCAATGTTTCTCACCCCAAGTTATAAAATAATTATTCAAAACGAGTAAAAATGGGGCTTATGATACTAACCTTGGAGTTGGTGAAATGATAGGGTAATGTCTAGGATTTATGATCACGCGGAGGAAAAGATACAACGGTACACGAATGCAACCTAGGGAGAATTATTGGTTTTGATACTTCTTAGAATCGGAATTGATAGGAAAAAATGTGGATGTGCATTAAGTTTACTTAAAATACTTTGTTAATAAAACGTTAGTGATCGTAATGCGGTTGTTAGTATATAGTAATATTAAATATATAAAACTATATATTTATATTTACGTAATATATATATTATGTTTATCGCATTGTTCGGCTCTTTACCCAATAAACCCAAATATTGATTTAAAACCTTTTAATAATGATGATTTTATATCTTTAATTTATCCATTTCCCGGTAGATCACCCATTTCCCTCACACGAGCACGCTTAACCGTCGGTTCTTAAATTAAATACGTAGGTAGAAAAACATAAAAAGATATTTTAATTTATTTTCATGGTTAACTATATGTAATTTATCATTTATAAATAATATGTTTTCCGGAAAAAATCCTATAAAAATATATATTTTTACAATTTATCCTAAGTATATAATTTTTATAAAATTTCGGCATGACCCGTTCGTGTTTACACACTTTCCAAAGTCATTGACTTTAATCAAAACTCATTTTCAATATACATTTACCAAGTTCGATCAATCAAAATCTTTTACGACTAACCCTATACGCAAAAAGGTATTAAATAAGTTCTCGGTTCATCAATAAGCTACAATAAGCTCTTGATAAGCCCAAGTAAATTAAGTCGAACCACATAAGCTCAAGAATAAGCTTGTGGTGTTGGGCTTTGGATGTGGGACGCGGCTAAAAGCCCAAGCAAACCATATTCGGGCTTATTTATTAAGCCGAATAAGTTCGCCATTTGTCCTTTCAAAATAAGCTAGAAAATAAGCTAATATATATAATCCGAAACAAAATAAGCTAAACAAACACTTCTCCTTTCTTTCCTAGTTGGGCCGAACCAAACATCAGCCCATTAAGCTCAATAAAATCAAAATAAGCTTTCCCATAAGCTTATTATATAAGCCGAATACAAATAAGCTATAAAATACTATTTTAATTACACGAAAATAACCACGGTCACAAAACTATGATTTCCTTATATTTAGTATCATTATTTTTGAACCAAAAGCATAACCTTTTAAGGTTTATGTAGTTTTAAAATCTTTGTTTTTACAAAATAAGTTGTATAACAAATGTTTATGCATCAAGATGTTTATGAAAGTACAAGTTATTAAAAAATTTGAAGACTTACAAAGATTGAAAGTTTTTAGAAGGATGAACAAGACTAAATCAAACCAAATGTTGTTTAACAAATACCCGAATGATACAAATGATCAAACCTTCTACAAATCTTTAAAAGTTCTTGATCAAAGATGAAAATTTTATGGATTTATATATGTGTGTATGTATTTCGTGTGTTAGGAGAACAAGAGAGCAAAAGAAAACTTAATGTTAAGTGTGTGTGAGATATGAATGAGAAAATGAGATGTAAGATGGTATATATGCACAATTGCTTCACACACTAAGAGTGTGTATGTGTGTGTGTGTGTGTGCTATGGGATAGGACAAAGGGGGAGAGGGGACCAAAATGATCTCCCAATCACAATTAAGCAAGGACATATGGTTAGTTGGAACTTGTCTTATTGTTTTAAAATTCAAATTTAGCATCCAAGGTTCATAAGGGTTGCTTGTTTGGATGTGAGCAAGGGGAGGGGGGGACCTAAATGGTCTCCAACATTCTAGGATACTAGTGCTTCATGTTTGATTTAATTTCCAAGTCCTCCATGCATATGCTTATATTTTAAATAAATCACGATTCACATAAGTAACAAAACGAATAACGGTGTCACCGAAAATTATGAAATTTTAAATATTGCATTGAAATATAAAAACGTGGCTATTGCCAAAATACTACAACGTTAGGTGTCCCGGTTCACTCCCGGCGACGATTCTGAGATAAAAGAGGGAAAACTTCCCGGTTAAATGTAAAAGTTAAACGAAACTTTTAAAAATTCAAAATTATCAAACGGAAACGGCTAAATTATTGAACGGAAATTTGCGGGGTGTCACATCCTTTCCCCGTTAAAAGAGCTTTGTCCTCAAAGCTTACGACATAGCATCTGCCACGGGTGCAGAAATTAGGAAAAGATTAAGGTACTTCTTTTGCATTTGATCTTCACGCTCCCAGGTGAACTCAGGACCTCTCCTAGAGTTCCAGCATACTTTGACAATCGGAATACGGATCTGCTTCAGACGTTTGACCTCACGGTCCATGATGTCGACAGGTTCTTCGATGAAGTGGAGTTTTTTGTCGATTTGGATTTCATCCAACGGTATAGCAAGAGGTTCGTTGGCTAAGTATTTCTTCAAATTCAAGGCGTGAAACGTACTATGAACTCTGCTCAACTGCTCTGGGAGTTCAAGTAGGTAGGCAACGGTTACTACTTTGTCAATTATCTTAAAAGGTCCAATATATCGAGTATTTAGCTTTCCCCGTTTGCCAAAACGTATCACCCCTTTCCATGGCGACACTTTTAGCATGACCATATCTCCCACTTGAAACTCGAGGGGTTTCCGTCTTACATCGGTATAGATCTTTTGACGATCATGGGCGACTTGGATACGGCTCTTCATTTGAACGATCTTCTCAGTCGTCTCATGGATGATCTCTGGGCCAGTGAGCTGACTATCTCCAACTTCAGCCCAGCAAATAGGTGATCGACACTTGCGCCCATACAATGCCTCAAATGGAGCAGCCTTAATGTTGGTATGGTAATTGTTGTTATACGAGAATTATACCAACGGTAAGTGTCTATCCCAACCTTTTCCAAAGTCAAGTACAAGGGCACGAAACATGTCTTCCAATGTTTGAATGGTCCTCTCACTCTGACCATCAGTTTGCGGGTCGTAAGCTGTAACCATATCCAATCGAGTACCTAACGCTTTATTAAGAGACTGCCAAAAATGTGAGGTAAATTTCCCATCACGATCAGAGATGATCGAAACTAGAATTCCATGCCTTGAGACTACTTCCTTTAAGTATTGTCTCATTAACTTCTCTAATGTGTCATCTTCTTTCATGGGCAAGAAATGAGCATACTTAGTTAGGCGATCAACAATTACCCAAATCGTATCTTGACTAGTTGCCGTCTTTGGCAATTTAGTCACAAAGTCCATCGTTATATTCCCCCATTTTCATTGCGGAATTTCTGGTTGAACCAAAAAACCAGACGGCTTCTGATATTCCACCTTAACCTTAGCACACGTTAAACACTTGCTGACGTAGGTGGCAGTTTCTGCCTTCATGTTGGGCCACCAATACAACTTCTTCAGGTCCTGGTACATCTTAAACCTTCCAGGATGGATGGAATACTTTGACTTATGAGACTCATGCATAATCAAAGCCATCAAATCACCATAGCACGGAATCCAACTTCGGTTATTCAAACATAACGTTCTGTCAGCACGAGGTTCTAGCTTGTTAATCATACCATGTAGATCTCCGGTGAAGAAGTTCTCTTCTTTTCTGGCTTCCGATTAAGCACTCAGAATCTCCTTAGGAATATTCAAACCAATAGTCATAACTAAGGCCTGAACTCATAGTGGCTTACTTCTTTCCTTTCGGCTCAGTGCATCAGCCACCACGTTCGCCTTTCCTGGGTGGTATCGGATCTCACAGTAGTAGTCACTCAGCAATTCTAACCACCGTCGCTGCCTCATGTTCAACTCCTTCTGATCAAGAATATGTTACAAACTCTTATTATTAGTGAACACAACACACTTCGTGCCATACAAATAGTGTCTCTACATCTTCAA
>BQNB010036434.1:0-20891 GCA_026074375.1 Tanacetum coccineum | reverse complement strand
TGTTTTTTGAGGCGAGTTAACAACTTCCTTTGTGAGACGAGTTAACAATCCCTTCAGAAGGCAAGTAAACTACTCCCTTCATAAGGCGAGTTAACTACAAGCCTTCAAGAGGCGAGTAAACAACTCCCTTCACGAGGCGAGTTAACAACAAGCCTTCAAGAGGCGAGTTAACAACACGCCTTCAAGAGGCGATTTAACAATTCCTATAGGAGGCGATTTAACAATTCCTATAGGAGGCGATTTAACACTCCTCAATAGGAGGCGATTTAGCAATAGATTTTAAGGAATTTTAAGATTGAATTTTTCTGAAGGCAATTTAAAACTCAAGTTAGGTAGCTAATTAAAATTGGTTAATTATGCAATCTAAACAAGTTAAGTAGGCTATATCTCAAGGTTCAACAAGAATATCTGAACGTGTATTAGGCTACCTTATTCTCTACAAGTTAGTTTGAATAGGATTCCATAAAGCACTATTTCAGTTGTTTTAATGCCTTTCACATTATGCCTAATTAAGTTACCCTTAGGATGATTAGATCTTATTCAATCATGCTACATGCCTTAATGAGCCTAATCAGTAAAATGATATCACATCATGAATCAAGCTTAATTATTCAACAATCAAAGGCCTTATAGTGTGTTATATATAAAATTGGTTATATATATAAACTGTATTGGTCAAATCTTAGCAAAAACATGAATACTACTCAAGCTTAACAAAAGCCCTTGATGATCTCTTAGTTACCTTACAGACCGTCTTGAGTTCGAGAAATGCAACATGAGACTCAAAACAGACATCAAACCAAAAGAAGCTACATTTCAAGTGGTGTTGGATGCTCTTGCTCTCACTCCCTTCTACCAAGCATTCCTAATCACTGCAGAAGTTCCTGCCATTTATATGCAAGAATTTTGGGCTACAGTTTCCGTTCATAAGTTATCTATCAGATTCACGATAAGCAAGAAGAAAGTCTCTCTCGATGTTGATATATTCATAGAAATTCTCCAGTTTTGCCCTAAAATTCCAGGACAAGAGTTTGAAGACCTCCCATTGGAACATAATATCCTCTCTTTCATTAGAGATCTTGGGCACTCTAGAGACATCATCCACCTCTCCGATGTGAGTGTTGACTGCTTACACCAACCATGGAGAGCATTTGCTACCATCATCAACAAGTGCCTAAGTGGCAAAGAAACTGGAATGGACAAAATTCGTCTGTCCCGTGCTCAAATCCTCTAAGGTATGTTCTATAAGAAGAACATCGACTATGTATATCTACTCTGGGAAGATTTCATGTTCCAGATAGAAAACAAAGAAGCTAACCATGAAGACAAGTTCAAAAGAAGGCCATGGAGTCTATCATGTATACATCAAGCTCTCTCCTTCGTCCCTGCTATAGTTGATCGTTACATTGATAACAAACTTGGAGAAGCTATAAACAAGGCCATTCTAGCACATAATTTAGACTGCAGACAAGAAGCTCAGGATGAGAAGAATGCTTACATAGAACTCGTTGACACATCAATGAGAGCTATTATTAAAGAAGAAGTCAACACTCAAATTCCTCAGACTCTCCCTCAAGCAGTATCAGATTTTGCAAATCCTGTTATAGAGAAAAATATCACAGAATCATTAGAAGCTGCAGTCTTGACAAGGACTTCCTTACAACTAAAGTCTACTTATGAGGCAGCCACATCACTCTCCGAATTTGAGCTTAAAAAGATTCTTCAAGACGAGATGGAGGAAAGCAACCACACATCCAAGTTATTATTATTCAAATCCCAGATTCTGTGAATCATTATTATAAGTGTTTATAAGTTAACTCAGTATAAATGTAACAATCAACCCATTCGCTTAAATATTATAAGTGTTTTTCTAAGAAAACTAAATATTATATGATTAAAATATTTGTTCTGTTATTAAATGTAACAAGTTATTTTGGGCTTGAAATTCCCATAATTCTATAAGTGTTTTCTACATGGAATTCTAGTAACATCAAAACATTCGATTGAGCATACTGGTCAACTTGCTTTATCTCTGACAGATCTTTTTCCAAGTTGGTAACTCTTTCATTGAACTTGAATACAGAAGAGAAATCTAGAAGAGAAGTAAATAAGGTTGTAGCTTCAAAAGTTGTTGGTGTTAGAGTTGGTGTTGCTTGTTGTTGAAGAGGATTGAAGAACATATGTGTGTGGAGGAATTTTTTAAAAAAGGTTTTTGTAAATGAAACTGGATGTAGTTTCAGGAACTGTCTTGCATGACGAGCTGAGGTTTCCATCAATGAAGAAATCTCATTATCAGCTAGAAAAGGATTCTCAAGATTTAGGAGCTTTCTTATAAAGTCAAAGGAGACAGAAGAAGTTTGTACAGGTTCATCAGCCTTCTGTATGTCAAGGACTAGAGTAAGTGTCACATGAGCGTCTTCCTCTACTTGCTCAAACTCTGATTCTTGAGAAACATTTTGTTGTTCTGAGGCACCTTGATCAGCATTGGTCATTTCAGTATCTTAATTTCCCAAATTCACATTCACATAATCATACGGCTCCTTAGTGACCTTATTATCTTCTTCTTCATCAATCATTTCTTCATCATCAATCTTTTCTTCTTCTTCTTCATAGTATTCATCGCTAGACTGATTGAAAACAAGAATCTTGATTCTGTCTAACTCAGTTCTATAACTATCAGTCTCTTCGTCATCGTCATTCATGTAATCACCTTCTTGGTTATCATCATCATGGGTTAACTTATCCCACACAACATTACTTAACTACTTATCCATCCACACCACATGCAATCACTTATCTATCAGCACCGTATCCACATGCTTACTCATTAATTGTTCATCAAGAGGATTGTCCACAACCACAATCTGTTCCTCAAATTGAATATACTGTCTCTACTATTAATCAACAGACACACCTTGCTGAATTTCCTTAAATAGACTCCGGTCTAAGCAGTTTCATTAGTGTTTATGCAGGAGGATGACCATATTGATGCCTTCAACAAAATGATTTCATTTTTGGTTACTGTGTCACATCTTGCTTTCCCATCTACAACAATCAGCTAAGAAACTCAACCAAACCCAAGACAAACAAGTAACTATTCATGATGGAAGAGTGACTGTTCAACCACTTTAGGGGAGACAAAATTCTTATGCTGCTGGTTACATTCAGGAACAAGAGCTAACACTTACAGGGAACAAGAGGGAAACAAATGACCACCCTTCAAATATTCCTTAAGTTTAACTCATCAAGGGGAAAGGTCATATGGCAAGACAATATCTAAAGCCAAAGATGGAAAGGGCCACTCCATCAACTAAAAGTGTTGCCCCCTAAACAAGTTAAAGCTCAATGAAATGGCAACGAATCCCAAATGTCGTTACCCTGCCCTTCGTAGATCATGTCCGCAGGTACAGTATGAAGGATCGTACCCTGTACCAGTCATATCACACTTAGTGTAGCTTATCAAGTAGATGATTTAGATGCAATGTTTCTTTTGACTGTTGTTGAGATATTTACAGCCAATGAAGTTATTATGGCTCTAATCGTGTCTAGTGATGGGATCAGATGTTCTCTCTGTTGGTCCCAATTTTCAACCACCAAAGCAAAGACACACCTATATAATCGAATTTTTTTCAATCCCATTAAAATGTGGCTGATACCGAATGGCGTTAAAGTGTAGAACTATCTTTTTCGTCTTGCTTGCCACCACCTGAAATGTTCAGGATCAAATTCTTTTTGACACAAAGATGCGCTTGATTTATCTGTGTTTGGACACTGTAAACTCAAGCTAAAATGTAACCGGTAATAATGACTTTATTACACTGACACTACGTAGTGGCTGAGATTTTTAGATACAATTGTTACGGGTAAGTTGTGTTTTATGTTATAGTCATTTATGTGGTGGTTGGGTGGTAGTTTTTAGCGGGGTTGTGTTGGTGTGTTGGAGATGATGACGAGAACATGAAGTAAGGGCTATTAGCCCCCGCCACTAAAACTTTAAACACAATTTGCCCTCATCGGAACGGAATTGTACACCAAAATCTAAATTTAAACCCCCCCAACCGCACGCTACCGTACAATCCCATGAAAAGAGGATAACGAGCACCAGAACCGTGCCTGGAACCAAATATAGTACCAATGGGTCAATTGATGTGATATCACGCCCCCCGAAAAACAGATACCACCTTCACCCTCCGTATATGTAAATTCCCCCAATTTCATACCGCAGATAGCTGATTAGGAACAGTGTATGATTGTCTCATGTTATACCTAAGGAACAATGTGAATTCAAAAAAGATCTAAGCACAGCGACCTTATTGCGTATTGACGAGGAGGTCGATCTAAAATGTTTTAAAACAAGTACACTCCCTCCCATCTGATTCGCAACAAGAACGACTCAACCACCACCCCCATGTCTCACGATACAGTTACCGAGTTAATAGCGTCTATTGGACACAAATTGTCCACCAAGCATGACTGCTGACCTGCTTTACACCCTTTATTATTGTCAATCTGCTTCTTCGCTCGTTAAAAATTGAGGCTCCCCTTTCCTACTCTTACCTCAAAGGTAAGCCTGGTTAATACAAGCCTTAAAAAGCTTAAATACCATCTTGGCCAATTTGACAATGTGGTGAAAAAGCAAATAACACCCAATGCTTTAACAGAAGGGGAATGGGGTTTTGAAAACACAAAAGCTGTTTTTCAAAATGAAATAATACCATTTTTAAAGACTTTAAAAGACATATTTAATGTTTTAGATAAAGATCTTTTAAACGAGGTAACGGAAGTTCAAACAGTTTTTAACCAGATTGAAGCTGTTGTTCAATAGTATCATGTAGACATACAATGTTTTGAAATTCAAAAGAAATAATTTTTGATTGAAAACGATTGACTTTTGGATCAAATCATTTCTCAAGATATTGTGAATATTGTTGTGAATTCCTTTGTGGATGTGAATAATTCTGTGAAAGTGAATTATTTTGTGAATTATGTGGAAATGTGCAACAAATGTCTGGAACTTAAAGCTGAGCTTATCAAACAACACAAAATGGTTGAAAAAGATGAATATGATAGACTTTCAAAAAGATTTTCTAAACTTGAACAACACTGCATTTCTCTTGAAATTGCAATGCAACTCAATAAAGAAATTTTTCAAAAGACTAACACATCTGTGAACCAAACTGAACCTTCATTTGATCAATTGTTTGAATTAAACAATTTGAAAGCTGAGCTTTAAGCAAAAGACACGACAATCAAGAAGTTGAAAGCACACATTAAGCGTATCAATGAAACTTCTACCAGTGAAAGTGTGAAAAAGGACTTTGATGAAATTGAGACTATAAATATTGAACTGGAACATAGGGTGACAAGACTAATTACTGAAAATGAGCATTTGAAATAGACGTATAAATAACTTTATGATTCAATTAAACCATCACGTGTTCGTGCTAAAGAACAAACTGAATCTTTGGTTAATCAAGTAAATCAAAAGTCTGTTGAAATTTTTGATTTAAATGCTCAACTTCAGGAAAAAGTGTTTGTCATAACAGCATTAAAAATGATCTTAGAAAATTAAAAGGGAAGGACATAGTTGATAATGCTGCCCAGATGTTAAATGCTACCACTATGTCTTCAGGAATGTATAAGCTTGACCCAATAATTTTAGCTCCTCAGGCAAAGAATAACAAGGAAACTCACGAATACTACCTTAAGCATATTATGGAACAAGCTGCTATTCTTAGGGAGGTAGTTGGACAAGGTAAATCATGAAACCCTTTAGATAGCGCATCTTACTCTGCATGTGTGTATGTTAAGCTAATTCAAGAGTTGCTAGGTTATGTTAGAGATACCTTCTCTGAAATTCACAAACGTAGTGAGAAATTAGTTGTTGTCACGCCTATAAATAATAAGAAAATAGTTTGATTTGTTGACACTGTCACATCATCAGGCAACATTGAAGAAACTTGATGATTTAGAAGATGAGCATCAAGTTTAGGGGAGGATTGTTGGGATTAAAAGCTTCTTGATGCTGTTTGGAAGTAACTGCTACTAAGTTAGTGCTGCTGGAATAAAAGTTAATGCTGCTGCTTACAACTGCTGAAGGATTACAACTGCTAGAAGAGTTTCTACCGTTAGAAGGATAAAGACAAGAGAAAGGATTAAGATAAAGATTGTTTATCAAGATTACTTACGGGATAAGTATGAGATATTTTTGTAAAAGATATGTATATCTTATTAAGTTAGAAGATTTGCAGTTATCTATTAGAATTATAGAAGATTTGTAGTTATCTTGTAAAGGACTCCTTGGTGTATAAAAGGAGATCCTAGGTTATGGTTATTGACACACATTCATACGTTTTGATATATAGCTTCAAGGTTGTAAACCATAGTACTACACAGAGTACTCGTATTATTGATAATTATAATATTGGAGCTTTTTAGTGATATCATTATTTATATAGTATACTATTTTATTAATATTCTTCTAAGTATTAAAGAGTAGATTCTGCATACTCTTTAGTATTCATAAAGTTTCTATCATAGTTGTTTTGGATTTATCCAAAGTAACTTAACCTTTACAAGCTAAGGAATCGATCTTAAGTTGGGATCAACAAGAAGCAAAGGTTTTAATCCCAACAATCCTCCCCTAAACTTGATGCTCATCTTCTGAATCTTCAAGTTTCTTCATTAAAAGTCTTCACCGTCACCAGGAGGATGCATTCAAATACTTCCAGGATTCTTGACCAGTTTAGTCATGAGCTTAAGAAGTTGATAGCACATCTTATTCCAATGGTCAGTTTGAAGCTTCTTGTTGAGCATTTTTATGATTGTTGCATGTGTAAGTGGATACTTTTTCTCTACCGGCATAAAGATATACAGATTCTGAAATCTCACAAAATGAACTCCACTTGAAGAAAATAGCTTCCAAACTATCACATTGTATCCTTGTAGATTTCTCCATACTTTACTTTCTACATCTGGTTCAAACATTACCTTCAGATCACCCTATAACATTCTTTCATATGCCTCCTCTGGCCTTGTATTCCCATGTTTAGCTTTAACTAACTTCTAGAGTGTTTCCAGGTCTTCTCTATCAATGTTTTGAAGCATCTTAATCATTGATGAATACCTCCTCGAACTTCCATTAGCTCTAATGATTTGAAAGTATCCTATCTTTTATTCTTTGATGATTTTCCAGTCAACAATGATTGGGGACTTAGTGGCTAGTGGTATAGCATCAATTGCTATCTCATCATTAGGAACTATCTCCATAAGCTTTTTCATTTCTGCTTCATCATCCACTTCAGCTTCTACATTCTCATCTATCTTTTGCTTCTTTGAATTATCAGACTCAAGTTCTTCTCTTGTTCTCTTCTTACTTCATTCTTCCTGACTTTTACTTCCTTCCACAACCTTTGTATCCATAGGAACAAATGAAATCTACCCACTTTATAGTATTGTCAAATAACATCTGAATTTCTTTAAAACTTTTGTTCTTCAACTGACTATGCTTGTAATTAGCCATATTTTTCAAATAAGTACACATTTGATTCCTCTTTTGGGCTTTGGTTGGTGGTTTTCTTCTGATCTCTTCAGCTCTAAGCTTTGCAAAGTGCTTCTTCCTTTTGTCCATGAGCTCTACAAACAGTTTTAATCTTTCTTCAATGGTCAACTCTCCCTGTTCTTCTGCTTGTAGTCTCTGAGCTAACTCATAATCTGCCTCCATCATAGCTTGAGTATTATCCCATGAAATTAAGTTATCCTCTTCTTCTTTTTGTCTTGCCAGCCTTTCCTCTTCTTCTAATTCAGCTTGCAATTCTTCTTGAAGTCTTTGAGCAATTTCTTCATCCACTAAAATTTGATCTTTCTTTTTCAAAGGCTTCTCAGGTTCTATCATCTTTGCCTTGCCTTTGTCTTTAGCCTGTAGAAGTTGTGATGTTTGTAAAGATGATGTTGTTGTTCTAAATTCACTTGGCTCTTGAACTATAACTCCTCTAGCCTTGGGTCTTGTAACAGCAGTTGTAGTTGTTGTAGCAGCAGTTGTAACAGCCTTAGGTTTAGCTGCTTTGATCTCTATTAGGGTCTGAGCCAGAGTCAACTCATCAACAGTTGTTGTTGTAGCAATGGCAGTAGTAACTTCAGCAGTACTAACTACCTTTTCAACCTCAACTTCCTGCTCATCAAAAACTCTTGTATCAAACATTAAATTATCATCAATCCTCCCCTGAGCCTCATCAACCAAAGTAACCTCTGCATCAGCATCAAGATCAGCAATTTTCCTCCCCTGTTTGGATGCATCCTCCTGAGCACCCAAACCTTCATCTTCAGAGGATTCTATTCTTGCAGTTCTACCAACCTTCCTTAACCTTTTAAGCCCTAGAGTTCTTGACTTATTCCTACTTTCAAGCTTCTTGACCCTCGCCTTTAATTTAGCAATCTCTGTAGCTTAAGAGGTCTTAGTGTTCTCCAAGTCAAGAACTCTTTGTGACAAGTTGGTACAAAGTTTCATCAATTCATTTAGTTTCAATCTATCCTCACCACTGAGTAGTGGATCATTGTAATGTATAGGTACATGCTCCTCATTGGCAGCCTCATTAGTTATAGGCTCTATAGAACCACTAGGTTAAGGAACCTTAGTGTCTTTCCTCTGTTTCCTCCTTGGTTGTTTCTTCTGAGGCTGTGATGTAGATGGTTGAATAATAGTGGGTGTATGTTAAGGATCAGTTGGTATTTATGAACCCTCACCTAATTCTTCAAGAGCTTGAACCATCATAGTTTGGAATAAATGGGTAACTCTCCCAGAAAAACCTTTCCTTCTCTCTTTATATTAGCAAAGACCTTCTTAGTGTGAGAATGTGTAACATAAATTTCTTTATGTTTGGTCATTCCTTCAACTTGTTCTATCCAAGAAGACTTGCACAAATCTTGGATACATTAGAAATTTAACCCTACCCTCTAAGTTCTTCACCATATTATCAAAAATGTACTTAGAAAAGTTGAATTTTTGATTTGTGGCAAGACAGATGATAGCTGAGGCCATAGTGCTACTAAATTCGTTCCAGATAATAGTCTTAACACTAAGGCATTGCAGAATTGTATGGATAAGAAATTTCTATTAAGGTGAAAAAAAGCTTTATAGAATGTAAGCTTTTGTGTAAGATTTTCATACCCCATTCTTTCCAGTTCTGCAATAATGGTAGCATTGGGTAGACATTCAATACCTTCAGCATCTTTTAATTAAAGAGCTCTTCTCACACTCATCTTAGTGACGATCACCTTCTTCCCATCTACTAGGGCTTGTATCTACACTTCCCCATTGACATATTTTGTCTTAGCAGTAGACCAGAACTGCTTAATGCATGAAGTATAGATGGTAGGATTCACCGTTAGCGCATATCTTATAGAACTTGCATTTAAAAAGTCAATAATTCCTTCAAACCAATCACTTTCTTCGGGTTTCTCCAAAAATGCAATCAAATTGTGAGTTTAAGCAAACTTTAGGTTTGACATTGTGTTGGGTTTTGATGATGAATGATAAAATTGAGTTAGGGTTTATGATTAGAGAGTATATCAAAGTGTAAAATTGATCGAATGAGTGATTGAAACCATTAATCAAAGTATTTATGAAATCACCCTCAACAGCATTAACTAATACTGGCAGCATTAACTAAGACATGCAGTAGTAAGTGTATGCCTGACAGCATTAACTTAACCAGTAGTAGTAAGTTTATGCCGAACATCATTAACTAACACTGGCAATAGTAAGTGTATGCCTAGCAGCATTAACTGAGTCACCAGTATTAACTCCAATTTTGTTCCAAAAAGCATTTTCATCATCAATTTTGATTCTCATAAGCTCTCTTTTTGTTTCTATTCTCACTATATCTCACAATTCTTTTTCTCACTAAATCACTCTGTCTGTTTTTATTTTCACACATCTCTCTTTCTATTTTTCATTCTCACCAATTTCTCTTATTTCTTTTTCTCACCAATTTACTCTATGTTAGTGCAAATATTACGATATTTAATCTATATGATCTCTTTAAGATTTGGCGATGACAAACATGTAACTTGTAATACGTAATGTAAAGTGCGCAAGTTACTCATAATTACAAATTATCAATGCATACTCGCATCCACATCTCTCGACGTCTCAAGTCTACATCAACACTGACAAAAAGAATTAGAATGAGAAACTCCCCTGATATTTTGCTCGGTAGATTCTCCATGTTGAGTTTATGAGCAAGGATGTGTGTTGAACAGCCGTCTTGAAGTTTCAAGACTCTAACATTTCAAAATTTCCAGATCATAGATTCTCCACCAACATTGTCGATTTCTTTTCATTCAGCGAAGTCTTGTGCAAATTATAGGAAACATGATTCATTCCTATCTTGGTACCTACGGTTAATTTAAATAAGCTAAACAAAACTGTACAGGAAACCAATACGTTGTATCCATAAACTGGAATACGCCGTATAGAAACCTGTATAAAGTATCTAAATACGGGCCAGTCTATTGAATACGCCGTATCATGTACCTGAATATGCCGTATTGACATAACTGACAATAATGTTTAAAGTGCATAAAAATAAAAGACTAATAACGTCCAGACATTCAATATGCCATATGGTATGGAACGAATACGCCGTATTGATGTCTGGGAAGACAGACTGGATAAAAATTAAATAACAATCCGGGTTGCCTCTCGAGAAGCACTTTTGTTTACAGCAAAGTCTTTAAGTTAGACTTTTTCTTCAACTTCTTTTCATTCCATCTCATGCACGCTAATGTGCCCGCGTGTGAGCCATTCTTCCATCTCCGTATCTCGGACATATTCGGGTCCTAAGTTTAAGGACCCTTGTATAAACTCTTGAGCTTTGGTAACGAGTGTTGAGATCTCATTTCATCTTATTGCTTCTACACTTCACTTCAGTAATGGTGGGATCTTGTTGCATTGTTCATTAGTGTGGTGTTTAAACCTCGGATGGGATCACACCATTTGGTAAGTTACACTTTCATTACCATCATGAATGGTAATCATTCCTTCAAAACCGTTTTGCATTAATCCCAACTTCTCTTAAAAACGGTTCGCCAAAAATAACATCGCCCATTCCTTCATCACGATAAGCATCCATATCTTCTAAAACTGCAAAATCTGTTAAGATAGAAAAAGTTCCAACAAAGATAGGTATGTTTATTAAGACTCCAACTACATTGTTTCCCTTGTATTCCAATTTGTCCTTCCTTATAGATCTTCTTATCGTGGTCGCAATTACTAGGATATCCAAAAACTTTGCTAATCATTCTAGCATCATTCCTAGCTCTAAATTCCTAAACCACCTCACCTTCCTCAATGGTGGGCATTAAATCATCAACTTGATCTCTTCTAAGTTCTAATGGTACATTGTTGGTTCAAAATTTGACTCAATTGTCCCTGACAATTATTTGAAATATATAAAATAGCCAAATTCACTCACAGAATAAATAGTGAGTTACTCACTGATAAAGAAATCAGTAAGTGTTGTAAAAAGCTCAATAAAAAATGACAAGCCTCATGACATCAAAGACCAATAAAAGAAACACTTTATCTCATTGATGCGGTGTCAGTGAGTAAAGTACATGAGCTACAAGCAACATGAGAGTCTTTGAGATTTGACAAATATCTCAATGACTCTCATTGTCTATCTCCCTGAAAGAAACAAACATATATGGTGGGGACCAAGCAAGGACAAAGAGTTTCCATAAAGGTGGAAACAATTATGATCACTCAAAAGAATGGTTGTTGCTTTTCTAAAAAAGAACTCCACTTGATGGATGACACATCTCAACAACCATCACCACTTATTATCTTTATACTCTCCACTATATAAAGAAATGTTTGTAACAGGAGATAGTATCGATTCTAAACAAACACAAAATAATACAAATGTATTATAGTTGATAGGATCATCCTCTCATGAAGTATAAGCTTAGCTTTGATTCATGAGAGTTTATTTGTCATTCAATCGGGATAGTGTTCCGCAACTATCCCTTGTAAATCTTTGATTCAATTCTAATAAGATTTATAAACTTTGAAAAAGTAGAAATTGTGTTATTAGTTGTCAAATGGGTATTGTGTAAAACTTATTCTTCATTTCTTATATTATTCATGTTTTACACAGTTTTTAGGATCCAACAGTGGTATCTAGCTATGAATTTTTTTTTTGATAAGATCCTTTTGATGGATACTAATAACATTCTTGCAAAGTCAAAAAAATAAAGTGTAGAAACTTCAAAAACTGCTACTGTTGTTACAATTTTTAAGAGGAAAAGTACACTCATTTTTGACTAAAATAGCAAAAACCAACTCCCTAAAGAACCTAGATCCTTTATCTTCATATCAAACCCAGATATATATACTTTACCCCTTAACCAAAACCTTCATCACAACCCAAAATGACACACACCAAAAATCCTATAAAAAACCTTATCCTCAAAACCTATAAAAAATCACAAAGCAATAACACCATCAAAAATGTCTCACGTCACAATAAAAATAAACAAAAACCAGCCCATATCTCCTTCATACAACTCAACAACAAGATCTCACATAAAAAAATCATCATCGTCACTTTCAAGAAGAAGAAAAAAATCACTACAAAATCATCCACAACATAAAAAAACTCATCACAAAAAATCCAGTACCATGCCACAACCTAAAAACCATCATGACACAATCAAAATTGAACCCAGATGAAACATTCATACCGTAACCTTAGCAACAAAAATCATACAACCAAAACCCACATCACCAGATTCCCCATAATCGATAAGCTTAACCGAAGAACAAGGACAGATTAGTTAATCTTTTTTAATCAGAAAGTATTAATCGAAGCTGTTAAAAAGAAGCATTAGAGATTGGTTGTGATTGAGGTTGAGCTTCATTGGTTTGGTAAAAAAATGGGTACAAAAGGGTATAAAAAATTGTTATGGTTTGTGAATGATGTTAAAGTGGAAGATGAAAATATGTGGGGTGAGCTTCTTGACTATGAAAGTCAAATCAGTGAGTCAAGAGAAGAAGGTATTTTGGGTAGATGAAAATAAAATGGGTTTGCTCAGATATATGAGATGTTTATCTCTGATCGAGCGTCACAGAATATTTGACACCGAGTTATGTTGTAGTGAAGAAACTGATTATAAAATTAGTAGGATTATAGTTGATAAAAGGGCCTGAGTTATAAAGATGAAAAAGGGTTGTCCGGTTTTGAGCTTAGCCTGAATAAAGAGGTGGCCAAAAAAGAGTGATATTTGTTCAGGTTGTTCAGTGTTAGTGAATGGTAAGTTGGATTCGTTCAGTGTGTAAAATGGTGAATTGATAAAAAGGAATCACCGAATGAAATGGTATATGGGTTGTTCAGTTTTAAGAAAAACTGAAATGGTATAGGTTTGATCAGTGTCTTGAGAATCTGTAGAATACTCAGGATAAGTTTATTCCATGTTTTGGGATTAGTTTGCTCAGTGTAGTGAGAGTCTGATTAAAATAATCAGTTAATGCAAATGGCATAGGTTTAGTTAAGAGGGTTGAGAATACACTGAAACAAACTCATCTTGAACTAAATCAGTGAACCCGGTCTCCCTGAATACAAAGAATGACTCTAAACCCGTCTTTAAAAACCAAACTAATCATGAACCTGAAAATCTATGTAACCCACTTGGTGTCCCTGATACCTAATGACTCCCTGAAGCAATGGAGCCCCTGAAACTCAATGTGACTCTAAATCCGAGTCCCTGAAGACATGATGAAATTTCCTCAGTGTGTTTTTTTTTCAAAAATGAAGTTATTAGTGGGTCAGATAATCAGTAGGTATGAGTTGTTAAAGTGGGTAGACTGAAAACAAAGTGATTGAGCTTAAGCGAGTCACTCAGGGAATTCCCTTGTTATAAAAGAATGGTGGACTGAAGAAGAGTACGGGTACGAGTGATAAGGATACATGTCGATTGTTGATTAACTCAGAGAGTGACAAGGGATCAAGATGGGCCTCTTTAGTTTATGTGGAAAACTTAGTTTCTCACTGAACCTATACACTAATCACTCACTTACTGAAACACAAACTAGTTGGTGTCCCTAAATCCATCAAGTCCCTGAAGCCGAGGACTCACTGAAGTGATGGAGTTGCTGAAACTCAAAAAGACTGAACCCAAGTCCCTGAACATGATGGTTCACCAAACCTAATGAGTCACTGATAACATTAACTCGAGTCCCTAAACCCATGGGCCTTTGAATTCTAAAATCACGTGACTCTGAAATCCGAGTCACTGATAACATTACATTAACCTAAAACCATGTTACTGAAACCACACCCTGAACCCCAGTCTTTAAGACTAATCCTTAAACCTAAAACCACGAATTCCCTGAACCTGATAGGAATCTTTAAACCAGTGTCCCTTAACATGAAGTTTTGGCAGCTACGGGTTGACTAAATGGAAATTGGTATATGGTGTTTTGCTCAGTTTCATAAGGAACTGAGTAAAGATGGGTGATAAAGAATACATGTTTAAGAGTTATTTTGGGATTGAGTCAGTTAATACATATCAGTGGATATGAGTGGATGCATATGAGTACTCCCACAAACAAAACCAAACTGACCCTGAACCTTAAACCCTCCTAAAACCCGATCACTGAATCTCCTTGAACCCTATTTAGTGAACCTAAATAAATGTGTCGCTGATCCGTCCACCCTGAACTCGTCACTACCATTGAACCCCCAGCGGATATGATAGTATGTGGTCTGGTGCATGGTAAATTTATTAGTATGCTTTTTAAACAATTGGATTCATTAAGTATGCATCAGTACTACATTACTACATCTACTACATCAGTACGTATTGGAAAAGTATACATCAGAGAGTATGTATAAACATGAGGTTAGTAAGATTTGGTAGAAAAAGCTGATTAATCTAGGCAATTTCTATATTCAAATAGGGGGAGATTGTTGGGTCAAAATTTGACCCAATTGTGCCTGACAATTATTTGAAATATAAAATAGCCAAATTCACTCACTGAATAAATAGTGAGTTACTCACTGATAAAAAATTAGTGAGTGTTGTAAAAAGCTCAATAAAAAATGACAAGCCTTAGGGACTGTGGAAACCGTAGAGGGGGTGAATACGTTTCCTTTTAAAGACTTTAAATCTTTTGTATCAATTATTAAATCACTCTTGCCGGCTTTACATTAATTATGATAGGGGGTGCCTTGTTCATTTGGGCCGCCATATTTAAAGGACAGCCCTCCAGAGAGGTTTTCAGACTAGATCATGTGTATCAAATCACCAATCAAGTTTGACGCAATATGAGAATTGTTGATATTGGATTTACAATAACTAGCACATATTCTACCAATATATATCCACACTCACAATGTTTACTACAAAGAGCTACACAACCATGACTAACACAACATACATAACAATTCACACAATCATAAGCACAATGCAAGTGTAAAAGTAAAGCGATTAATGTAAAGACATAAGTAAAGAGAAAGGTAAAAGAAAATGCAAAGCTACACTGTTGATTTATAGTGGTTTCTGGTCACGAAGCTCCTCTTCGGCCTACTCCACTACCCGAGTTTTCATTCACTAATCAACAAGCTCCCTTTCGGTGGAGAAAACCTTATACCAATGCTTACATTATTTTCCGACACTAAGCTAGATGTCGAGTTGGTACAACCAAACCCGTTATGTTTTATTGGCCCAACATAACAAATTGTGTTTTATGGACCATAAAACAGAAACCGCGTCACTTACATTATTGTCCGACTCTAAGCTAAATGTCGAGTCTATCTTAGCTAGCACTAATCTACACCCAACTTGTATTTGAAGACCGAAATACTAACCGAAACACCATCAGCACTTCGGGATTTATACACTATCCCAAATCTTTCTACACAACTTCACAAGAATAACAGTACGGACTCGATTCTATATGTACAAGTGTTACTAAGGGACTAACTAGACTAATAACTTTGGATCTTGATGATGACCGAAGTTCTTCTCGTGCACTTGAGGAAAAAAGGAAAAGATGAAAGATTGAATCACATTTAAACAAGTTTAAAGATCAAAGAGTTTAGAAATATTTAGTGAGATCTAAAGAGAGAAGGTACCGAAAAAATCATGCAAAAAGAGTGTAAAATCAGTTGGAGATGACCCACTATTTATAGGAGCTGAAAGCTGACAGTCTGGCAACGGCGGTCCCTTATATATAAGGGGGCCGCCAGGCCTATAAGGGGGGTCACCTGCATTAGACTCAGCTCCCTTCCCCCCCACCCCCCCCCCCCCCCCCCCACACCCCCCCCCCATTTTTTGTCTTTTTGTGGGGAAGGTTGTATCTGGTATGAAGCTTCCATTTTGGGGAGAAAACCAGATTTCAAATTTTATATTTAAATAAACCATTTTCTTTTATTAAAAAGAATTTTATGTTTGTTTATTTTTGAAAAATACTTTTGTAGAAATGTAATGGTTAAGAAAAAAATATTTTTCTTTGATATCCTAAAGTTTATTGTTTGTACATACCGTATGTGATTCACGTCGGGTGAAACAAATGTCCGGTTGTTGAAGCTGGACATGAGACATAGGTGTTGTTGATATGTATGCATGATGATTTGTGATTATGAGTAACTTGCTTACTTTAATTTTTTATGTTATGTATTTACAGGTTAACATGTTGTTATCACCAAAACATAAAGAGATCGTATAGATTAAATATCGTAATATTTGCACTAACAATCTCCCCCTTTTTAATGATGACAAACTATGTAAACTATAGCACATAGTAGAGTTTAAAAGTTACTCTTTTACACTCCCTTCTCCTCCTTTTGTCGAAGCAAAAAGGTATAGTGTGGATTATGGTTGGAGCATATAGGTTGGAGGTTTGTGAAGAAGACATGAGAAGAGGGTACGTGCTCTGGGTATATATGTTGGAGGAATGAGAAGAGGATAGGTGCTCCGAGTATATAGGTTTGAGGTATGAGGAGAAGATGTGAGTAATAAAGGTAAAGGTGATTGTGTGTTCCTTAGATAGTTTAGAAAAGGTCATGAGAGGTGAGAAGTAGGCAAGACAAGAAGGTAGGTACTTTGAGTGTATAGGTTGAAGGAATGAGGAAAGATTGGTGATCCAAGAATATTGGTGGGGAATGAGAAGACACCCCCCCCCCCCCCCCACATAAGAAATACGGTTGAGGTGATTTTGTGTTTTTAGGATAATTTAGAGGATGTCGTGATAGATGAGAAGAAGACATGAAAAGAAAGTAGGTACTTCAAATATATAAGCTAAAGTTATGAGAGGATGACCTTAAGGTTTAGGGTGATTTTAAAGTAGAGGAGGTAAAGTATTTAGAGTATGAATAAACCCTTCATCGTATTTGACAATTCCCAATCCTATATTCCTATAAAGGTGAGCTTGCATCATCCTAGTGAAGTCTTATATCATCAGGGTTAAACTAAATCCATGCTATTAAACCACATAGCTCCTAGCTCCCCCTTGCTTATTGCATCCCCCATGATAATTACATTCCTTATATATTGACTCTAACGGATCCATGGATCAAATAAATTATCATCGATGCTCAAGAAGTTTGATGCAATTCAAATGAGCAAAAATGTTTGCAGTGCTCCCCTTCGTGTGTATGCTCACCCTTGTTGCGTGCACCAAGGAACCAAGATTTGTTGTTGATACTAAACAAAGTTAGTAGACTAGTGACATATACATATAGCAATAAACGTTAGCGGGAACTAGACATGCATTCTAAGGTTATATTATTTCTGAAGTATGACAACTTTGAAAGAGAAGTAGAAACTAGACACAAGTAGTCATTATTTTAAAAACAGCCTAAAGATGAATAAAAGAATCGATAGGATATTGACAGAGAAAGATTAGACGACTTTTAAATATCGAGATTGGATTCGTTTATTGATTGACATAAGAATATTATGAGAATGACCTTTTAAAAGTAGACGAATGACACTTAATAATATGTCAATATATATATATATATATATATATATATATATATATATATATATATATATATATATATATATATATATATATATATATATATATATACTTTAAAAGAATAAAAAGAAAAATAAGACGAGGATGGAGACGATGTGCTTTTGGATGTGAATGAAAATGATTCCATAGAGTCAAAAAGTAGGAAAGGATGAGTGATGCTAAAGAAGGAACGTGTTGACGAGAGGTTGATAGAAAAGATTGATATATCATTTGCAATATCAGTGATCTGCATATGTTACTATCGAGACAAAGGTGGATGATTGGGAATTTAAAGGTTTGTTTGGTGTTTTGTTGGTTGACAATGTTGAGGAACAAAGTGGGATGTGAAAAGAGGTGGTAGTTCTTT
The DNA here is from genome assembly GCA_026074375.1 of Tanacetum coccineum. Lineage (NCBI taxonomy): Eukaryota > Viridiplantae > Streptophyta > Magnoliopsida > Asterales > Asteraceae > Tanacetum > Tanacetum coccineum. The sequence goes on along the minus strand of BQNB010036434.1, from coordinate 2,499 downwards.
CATGGTGGAAGAATATGAGAGACTCAACAATGTGGTGACTCAATAACACTTGAAGATTGAATATCTTCTTTATGTTCTTCACTTTTTAGAAAGTGGAAAGTTTAGCGAAGGAGTGGGGGGGGGGGGGGGGGTAAAAAACATTTATATTTTCGACATTACTTAGATATTTAGAAGAAATAACTCAAGTTGTCAAGAGATTTAGGAGGAATTTATAATAGTAACAGACTATTAAAGAGAAGAAACATTTAAAGTGAGAGGAAACGTTAAGTAAGGATAAGACTTATTTGAAGTGAGACGATACTAGAAGGTGAGAAAGGATATTAAGAAAGAAAGGAATCATTTTTTGTATGTGAGGGGATTTATTATGAAGTGATGGATTGTAAGTCTATCGATTGTAAGGAATGTGTTTGATAATGAGATGCATTTCATTATGAAATTCACTTAACTCTTGAAAACATAAGCAATGATGCTTAGGAGTGTTGGGATATGAGGATGACCCATTGATCTATAGAGAGATATTGGGTATAGGTTTGGGTGTGGAGTAGACGTTAACTCATAGAAGAAGAAGAAGAAGAGAGAGAAACTGGGTGTTCGTTTTATGATTAGAGAAGGAAATAAAAGATATCACAATCCTGCTACTGGCGGTTCCATATATATATGGGGCCGCCTGTTTTAATCAGGGGCCCGCCTAGTTTATGGGGACCGCCACCAACAAAGGTGTTTTGGAATCGATTGTTAACAATTTTTTTTGAAAAGAGTGACATTTTAATTTGCATTTTGCTAATTAAAAAATACTTATAGTACTTCGGATGAAGTAGTTAAGTTGTCACGACATGGAATGGAACACGGACTAGAATCGAAACTAGAAGAAAAGAGGAGAACGATTTATGGAATGTGTTCCATCATTCCTAAACCAAGACGAAGATAATTTAACGATTCACGATTGAGGGGTAAAGAAAGAATGTCGGCGATTTTATCTTCAGACGCAACCTTTTCGATGGAGATGTTTCCTTTTGGACATTGTCCCGAAGGAAATGGTGACGTATCTTCGGTGTGTTTCGTACGCGAAAATAATAATAGTAATAATAATAATAATATTAATAATAATAAAGACGAAATAAACCGAAGATGGAGGCAACGAGCTTGACAATGTCAAAATGGATGGTGGTCTTCTCAAGTATTGTGAATGTTTATAGAACAATCACATGACGAGGTATAAGGTTATCTTAAAGGTGGTAGCGGAAATAGCCTAGGAAAGGGATTACATCTCTATGGGTGTATGAGGCGTGGTTGAGTGAGAGAGAAGAGGTGTGATCCCGAAAAAAAGAAAAACCAAAAGAGTGTTTTCATCGAAAGAAAGAATGTCTCGTCGAACAGAAAGAATGTTTCATCGAAGAGAAAGAATGTGTTCGTCTAATAAAAAAATGTTTCGTCAAAGAGAAAAGGAGAGCGTTTTAACTTACGTTGTTAAAAGGCTTGCATAGGGATTTTTGGATATGCCTTTAACGTTTGCGATCGCAAGTTAAAGATAATTGAATATTTTGGATGAAATATTTAAGTTGTCAAACCTACTTGGAGGAGCGTTAGATTTGTATCTAAGCTTTATTTGACTAAAGAGTAGATGATTTGGAAGAAAGCGAGACGATGATCAAAGGAGGTGTGAGTGAAGACTCAAAGATTTAAGACCATTTTAAAGACTCGTTAGAAAATTTAAGATTAGTGCCCAAACGCGAAGAAAGATATTCTAGGGGGAGAATAATATATACATAGATGTATAAGACATACATATATAAGCATGCAAGTTTATCTAAGCATGCATCAATGCAATAATCAACAAGGTTAATGTGTAAGACTGTATGACATCTAAACCTTATTTTTCATACATCAACCTAGCATAGTGTAGGTGCACAATTAACATGTAAGTCATGTAAGATGACACAAACAAAACATGATAATTTTTAATATAATCATCATGTAAAGCATGTTAGCATTTAGCACTTAGGAGCATGTGTTATTTAGATGAACAAAGAGATATTTTATCTAAATTGCTAGAAAAAGGAAAATGCTTTTCCAACAAACATGCATTCAATAGCTAAGCAAATAAATGTTGAGCATTAAGATAAACATGAAAGCATATAATTGCATTACGTGGGAGCAAATTATCATCTTGAAATTTCAAAGCACATATGTGAAATGCATGTAGTCTAGATTGACAAAGAGGAAACCTAATTTCTACTTGCTTAGTGTGCACTCCTAATGAAATACAAAGTCTATCGATGTAGAGTATCATTAGGCATATTTAAGAAGAGCAATTTAATCAAATTAGAGAATGAATATGGGACTATCACTAGTGGTGCTCAATTCAAGCTAAATACGACCATTTTTACAAGTTATACCACGAACCTAACTTCACTCTAGGAAGTAATTCAACCGTTAGGTCAAATTGAATTTCTAGTGCAATAGATTCTCCAGTAGTCATTATCATGTTAGACAAAATAG
>BQNB010036433.1:35860-50139 GCA_026074375.1 Tanacetum coccineum | reverse complement strand
ACTAGACCTCTTTGTGACCATTTTTTACATTCTTAGTGACCAAACTCGTTTCGTCACAAAAGGCCATTTTTCTTGTAGTGTATTCGGCGTTTTTTTATATTGCCTACATGTATGTTCGACGTTATTATACTCGCGACATAGATGTTGACTAAGTAAAAACGGGGAAAAAATAACTAAATGGGCCGGCCTAAGGCGGGGCATAATTTTTTTCGAATTCATTTTGAACGAATATTCAGTTGAAATGTGCCTTTGCGTTGCAACGGGGCTGACTTGTATTCGGCGTTTTTTTTATATTGCCTACTCGTATGTTTCGCATTATTATACTCGTGCTATAAATCTTGAGTAAGTAAAAAAGAAAAAAAAACAAATGGTCCAGCCAAAATAGACACAATAAATCTTGAGTAAGTAAAAAAGGAAAAAAAAAACAAATGGTTCAGCCCAAAAATGAGAGCTCAAAATAGACACAATAGCCCGAACAATATTCATTGATGAACAGTGCAACGGTGTTGTATAACATTTCTATTGATAATATATATAATACACAATTATTGAATACACACAAGATTCATATCAAAGTGATATGTACCAATGACAACAATACAATAAAACTGAAAGATCTAGATGATCTTGAAAGTATAGAAAACTGATATTTGGACTTGAGAGAGATGTAAGCGAATGATTTTTTGTTGTGTGTTAACTCAAACCCTATACGAGATGTGATATTATACAGCCTTAATGTTTGCCCAGCCGATCCTTTATCTTTTAGAATTATTTCATCCAAACTCCAATTTATTTTTTTGTTGAATTCGAGTCACTCAACAATTTATCTAGAATTCTTCATCCTACAAAATAAAACACAAACTAGAACATATAAGTAAGAATCAACTGTTAGGTTTTATGATCTAATAAGCTATTTATTAACATGCGTACGTAGCAGAATAAATAAACACGTATAGAATATGTAATTAACAAAGGTTCAAGATGTTTGTATCTTTTAGCAATCAAACGAACACAATCTTGAATATACGTGTATGTATAAAACTTATACGCGAAAACCACTAGGATCAAAAGTATGATCACTCTACTTCAACACACACAATACGTTCGTAGAAAACAATTAAGTATACTAGTACTAATAGTGATTAAGCCAACAAACACTATTCTTGAAGCAAGCAAAAGCAAACAAATACTTTTTTTGAAGCAAGCAAAAGTAAACGAAAACGTTTTTGCTGGAGTTGATCGCTAAGGAAAACAAATAAGAAAAAGTAACTTTTGAATAGGTTTTCGTAGGATTAATATCATAATGAACAAAAGTTCATTACATATATATGCAGTGGCGGTACCAAAGGGGGGGCAGTGTGGGCAGCTGCCCCCACAAACCTGTCAAATTCTGTTGAAAAATAATAATTTTTAAGGGTGTTTTTGTAATATTTTATATCTGCCCTCATATCCCAAAGTAAAAAAAAACAAAGCGGCAATATAAACAAGAAAAGGCGGCAACAGTTTGCCCCCTCAAATTTTTTTTCCTGGTACCGCCCCTGTATATATGTGTAGATAACTTTGAATGCAAGTTGTCTAATCCTAAACCTCTTAGGCTGGATGGAATAAGGAACCCAAACTCACCATACATCTTAGCGCCAGGTCAGCTTTCTCTCTCTAACTTTATCACTTACCTTTCAACCGTTTTAACACTCACCTTTCAACTAAACTCACCTTTTATAAAAATATCCACTTTATATGAAATATACCCTACTAAATACCCACACACACTCACAAACCAAATAAATTAAATTAAATAAAAAACATGGTGGCCCACTTGTAAGTAACTCACCGGTGGTGAGCCACTCACCACTTTGGCAGCAAGTCACGCGCGAGTTTATAGGGGCGGCATAAGGTGAATGGTGAGTTTGGGTGGTGAGTGGTGTGACTTACCCCTTACTCCGCCCAGCCTAAGTACCATGTCATAAGAGCATTTAATTAAATAGGGAATTCTTTTTTATTTTGATAAACTAGTGGCCTAGTGGTAAAAAGCTTGTGACTATCGTCACTAAAATGCGAGACTGCGAGAGGTCTCAGGTTGAATTCATGCTTGGTGGTGCAAACAGCTCATGTGGCCACGCAATCTTCCCAAAAAGGTAGGTGGTGGCGGTAGGCTGATGGGGTAGTCAGCCAAAAGGTCGGAAAACATGGCTACCCAAAAAAACACCATGCTTGATATTTCCATCGCATACAACTAGTTAACTAACAACCATAACACTTTGACACCATCAACACCCAACCAGTTATATTAAATGAACTTCAACAGCTTAACAACCCAAACCAAACATCGTGTAACCTAAGTAGTGTCATTAAGCTAATCAATGACATTATTATTAACTTCTTTTTAACAACTAACAAATTACACATATATCAAAACCATACATATTCATTTAGCTAATTGAGTTAGGGTATTTTTGGCAAAATTAGCAGTAGTAGCAACAAGAAACAGTATCATTTAGGGGGTGTACGGCTAAGCTTATATGATGATGTGTCAAATAAGCTCAAACTTTGTGTTTGGCTAAGCTTATACGAGTGGGCTTGTGAGCTTACATAAGCGGTCTTGATACGCCACAAAAGTGTGGCTTTTTTAAGTCGGGTTGGGCTTATATAACATGTTGCATTATAAATTACAAATTTACCCTCGGTTATACTTAATCTAACATTAATATTTCTCAACCCATGTCTCTTAAAGTCATTTACCACTCTAAACTAAACCAAACACTCGACATGGGTTTATGAGTTTACGATATAAAGGCATAAACTGCTTATATAACATAAGAATAAGTCAAACTCATAAGCTTACCCCTTATATTCTAACGCTTCTTTAAGTAGCGTCTAAAAAGGATCCAATATATTTCAAACGCTACACGCTAGTTGCTGTGATCAACTTCAAATAGAGCTAGTTTTCGAGCTTTATACACATATAGTAAAATTTATAAATAAGGAAAGAAAAGAAATACCGGCAAATCAGGAAGGAAGTTGGTTAAATGAGGAACATCTTCAAGAACAAAACCGTCATCTTCATTTTCGATTGGAGCGTTATTCAAAGCTTGAGGTCTGATTTTAATATAAGAAGTTTGGTGTTTAAAAGTGATACTAGTATTTTTGAAAGAGTTAAAGGGGGGTTTAAGAAATTTGGAGGAAAATGGGTTTGGGGTTTTAGTGAGTGATGAGAAATGAAGGTTTAGGGGAGCTCTGAGTGTCACCTCCATTCCAAGTTTCTGGTTTTTGGTTTTACTCAACAAAATAAATTTTTAAGTTTATGAATCAATCAAACTGAGGATGAACGGAAACGCACGTTGTTACTTAGGGTGTGTTTGGTGTGTGGCTTTGTGAGGGTTTAGGTTGATAGACATGTAAAATAATGCGAAATTTACGGAAACAACCCAATCAAAATTGACTTTTCTTGCAGAAACCTTTGTTTTCTGACTTTACCAAAAAAGCCTAGTATATCGCGCAAAATGGGCAGCCAACACGTGTCACACATATAGACCAACATTGTTTTTAACGAAACAAAAATATAAACCCTAATGTTTATCGCGCATGTATAGCAGAGATTTGTTTTTTGGCAAATTATAAAAAAGTGTATCTAACTTGACACCTTTTGCTATTGTGTGTAGCGTACTATTTTTTTTTGTTAAAGAGTCAATAAACTTTTGAATTTCGAATATTGTGTGTAGTCGGTGACCTACAAACCGGATAAAGCATACGTGTACAGTAAACATGCCACGTTTTTACCACGATTTTTACCTTTTTTTTTAATCTTTAATTAATTGGGCCCTCTATGTCACATATGTTACAATAATTAACTAAAAAAATAATAATTAAAAAAAAATCCACAAATCGATACATTATCCTAACAAAACCAGATCCACACAAAGCATAATCATCTACATCAAATCATCACCATATTCACTAAAAAAACTCATATTCGACACAACTACCACATCCCGTTCAAGAATCACTCAAAAACCACAATCCTTAAAAACCTCACAAATCAAATTACTATCTCATCAGAAAGTGTTGATTAAGATTGGCTGTTGTTAGGATAGGCTATAAAAAGGGATGGAAGTTCTTTTTGTGAACTGATGTTACAGTGGTAATGATTACGAAGAAGATGAATGGATGTAGTGGCGGTTGTGGTTAAGAATTAGGGATGACTAAACTAGTGCGTTGGGATTACTTATTATATGTGATTGTTGTCGGCGTTAGTTATTGAATGATATGAAGGGTTGTGATGGTTTTAGGCTTAGCTTGATGATGGTTACAAAAATGGGGTGAATGTTGTTCAGGAACTTAGACTGATGACATGGAAGTGTTGCAATGGTTCTTTTTTGCAGAATCGGTGGAGGGAAATGTTTCTAGGCATGATTGGAAGTAGTAGCACGTTGGATGTGATTTATGAGGGTACTGCTGACTCAAGAAATGGTGTTGTTCAACTTGTAAGTGGTTTCTTAATGGTTATTCTTTGAAATCGAGAAAAGAGCGGTGGTGGCGGTGATGGTTGCTATGGTGGTGAAGGGTGAAGGTGAAGGGGGTGTTTGGGAATGTGTTTTAAAGTGTGTGGTGGATTAGGGCCTAAATGATGTGGAAAAAAAATATGAGATGGCATATCCAGCTGGATTTCTCAACCGGTTACCGGTTTTGTAGGTCACCGACTACACACAATATTCAAAATTCAAAAGTTTATTGACTCTTTAACAAAAAAAATAGTACGCTACACACAATAGCAAAATGTGTCAAGTTGGATACACTTTTTTATAATTTGCCCTTGTTTTTTTCTGTTTGTGTCAGTTTATCGCGCAACCAACATGGTGATAAGTTTTTTTTTGTTTTCTAACGCAAGCAACAAAATGACTAAACCATGGCAACGAAATGACTAATGCATGCAATGAAATTTCATATCTAACAGTATAGCATTTGTATTTTTCACAATTTTGATCATATAAAATGTTAGTTCACATGAATGTTAAAATCATAGTTCATAGTTCATAGTTCATATTTCAATAAGCAAATAGCAGTAGTTGTATTACCAGGTTGTTTTGCTCCGGTGTTTGTTTGATCGTATCGTTTTTTGGTTGTTGCGTTAATAAGATGGATTTGAGCGATTACGAGGTATAATTTATTTATGTAAAATAATTATGTATTTTGAATTTGATGTTTATATTTGTAGTAATATATGTTTATGTTTAATTTTAAGTACCACGTGTTCTTGTGACATGTAGGAGTAAGTTAACTTTGATTAAAAAATTAGAGCTTTAATTAGGGGCACTGCACATGAAGTGTTATTTAGGCAAACCTGTTTTGGTTGGTTCTTAAATCAAGATGATTGGACTGAGAATTGTATTTTAATACACTTTATGTTGGGTCGCCAAGTGTTAACAGACGATGAAAATGAAAATATTCTTTTGTATTACCATGTAGTTGATAGGTTTCAAATTCAATTTGGTAGGAAATAATTTTGCCTTGTAACTGGGTTAAAGTTTGGTGTAGGGAATTGGACTGATTATAATGACGAGTCAGAGCCAATTACCTTTGGGCGTAGGGTGTTTTCTTCATCTTTAGATGGTCAACCTATAAGAGGCAAACATGTTGAAGCATTGATTAATAGTGAGGCGTGTGACACCCCGTAAAAATTTAGATTTCTCTTTTTCATTAAGTAAGGTTATGTACCGCGAAATTTACAAAATTTACCTTTAATCTCAAAAGAAAGTTATTCTATAAACGACATGCCTTACTTCGTGTAATAGAAAGCCTAAATAGCACGAGAATATTTCTATTATCACCTTTATGTCTAAAAGGATATTTTAGAACTTGTAACGATAAAACCATGTTTATTTTTTTCAATGGCCAAACGAAGTCATTTACTCAGATTATTTCAGGAAACCGTCTATGCTCAAATAAATAACCATGCACATGTCAATGCCCAAAGTTTTCCATATAAAATTTCACCTCGGTACGCTACCCATCTCAGAACTTGACAACAAAATTTACGAATCATGGCAATCTGTAAACGAATACAAAAGATAATATATGTACATATAAATATAAAAATATATATATACACCATAATAATGTTACATCATTTCACTACCCTACTTGTATACATTTTATTCAAACTTCTCATGCTACATCATTTCTACATCTGATCAAATGTCCAATAGATAGAAAAAGTAAGACAAGAATAGTACCCATGTAGAGCAATAGTATCAAAGAAACACCATCATTACTAGATTCCCTAATAGTATTGGTAAATAATACCAACTCTCATACAAAATTTGAAGATTCGGGAACCGAGCACGATGTTTACTAGTATAAATAAAATGCCATGCACCCTCCTCCTAGCATAATTCGTTCATAAAACAAGTAGCAGATAAGCACGGTTCGAGTTAGGACTTTGTCGAGTTCAAGAGATAAGGGACGTCGGGTTTTTAAGGGGTAGAAACGAGGGAGGTTTGAGCTTTCTTGACACTAACACCCCTCCTCATCAACTAGCAAATTTGGACCTCGGTAAGTCACCTCGTAGTTAGTTATATCTATTTCTTTGTAGCTTAACATACGACCAAAAACCAAAGCACGCCTAGTCTAAAGCCAAGGCCTCGGCTTTGCCTGACTAGCAAATGATTTAGAAACCATGCGTGGTTCGTATATACGTGCGCATGTCCCTAAACCCGAGTCGTGCCATGCATGAAATCACGAAGTATGGAAAAACTAGTAAACCACACGTCGTGCGTGAAGAACTAACAACGAACCAAGAAATTTTCTCGTGATAACTTAAAAACATACACGCAGTACACTACGTTGGCACTAGGGACTTATAAGCACTAAAATTACGCGTAAAGTTTCGTAAAATTTCTCATGTTATAACCTTGACGTGCAACATGGGCGTGACCAAGTAAACTCAGACGAAACGAAGCAAGTCATTACTCGCTGTTGGGACGTCGCGTACCCTGAGGAAGACGAGCAAACCGTGCTCGTTGATTTGCATCCAGGCCTCGTAAATACTTGACACCATGAAGCGTGTCACCCTTGTACCTAAACGTAACCAAGTGGGCAGCTGCCACTGTTGAAACCGTAGGATTCACAGTGGGCTGTCGCCACTGTAACAGCCATATAGACTGCGACAAACACCACCACGCCCCTAGTTTCGGCTTTTACCTATCTCGTTACCAACCCTATAGAAATAGAACCATGCGAAGTAACAAGAGAAACCTGGAGATAAATAATTAAGGGTGCGTGGGTGAAGGGAAGAAGGCACCACAACAGTGGTTGTCAAACCTACTGTTGGGTCGACACAAATCAGAAAAAGGAAAAGGAAAAGTGGCCATGTAGGTTATATTATATAGAGATATATATGTGATATTTTAGCAACTTGCATGAAATTTAAATGTTGTAAACTTTAAACTTAAAGAAACATGGAAACGTGCATGTTATCCGAGCCTCGAGTCGTTCCAGCTAAATCCGAAAGAGTTGGGGAAACACTTTTGATGACTTAGAAATGGATAACAACGAAACCAAGTTTTAAACGGGTAAATAAATTTATCACGGCTTATAAAACTTATTTAACACTAAAAATATTTTTAAAGCTTATTCAGGTTTTAAACATGAAGAGTTATAAGAATAAAAGAATAAAATATAAAAGTTGCATATATTATATATATTATGATTTGGAAAGTCAAGGGATTAAAAATATATTTTTTTTATAAGAAATTTAAACGAGTCGAGCGAACCGTGATATGTAAATCTGATAATCACACAAATTAATTAACGACTACGATGTAAATAAATAAACGCGATAAATCACATGGACTTGTAAATATATGTTACGACGCGTAATAGCATAAATTCCTGTATAGGTACTTATAATTGTAAAGTCGTCCCTAGAGCCAACGGTTTAATCAACATTTTTGAAAACGTAAAACGATAACTCATAAACGACCAGTGACCTTGACGACCCATTTGCATAAACCACTTCATACCTTAAGTATTTTTAGAATGTAAACTCAGACTCTGTCATAATTACTTAGGTGTTTGACTGAGTCACTTTTGACGTGCATTGAACCATTATCAGTTCCAGGCGACTAACCGACAAGGTGAGTTTTCATAGCCCCTACTTTACTGTTTTAAATCATCTTTTGGGGTGAGAACATTGCTTATTTTTAACAGTTGAACACAAGTACATTCACTGATTTACTATTGGGTCTAAGTCCCTATTCAACCCAACTTGCTATGTGCCCAATTTTTATCAAGAACCTTAATTCTGTAACGCGAATGTTATATATAGATTATCGGAATTGACATCCATGTTTGTCTTGGACTAACATTAGTCAAGCAACACAGTTTCATTTGAGTCAGTTACGGATGTCGTAGGATTGAACATCTGCATGGGTCTATATCTCATGATATACATGTTAACGCTTCGGTGTCATGAGCTTAGACAATAGTAAATACTTTTCATTGTGATATATATGATTACTATATTTCATGCTATGGTTATAAATCTTGTGGTTCATCACTATTATCAAACAATAAAACTTATGAACTCACCAACTTTATGTTGACGTTTTAGCAATGTTTTTCTCAGGTGTCCTATCTTACGGAATATATGGAGTCTGCATTGGTATATTGGCATGTAGAGGTCTATCTCTCGTATCAAGTCCTCTTCACGCCATGAAGTCACAATCCCAAATCCAGTCTTCCGCTGCAGTGAAATTTGGGGGTGTGACAGATTGGTATCAGAGCCACTTGGTTATAGAGAACTAGGTTGCATTAGTAACTCTAGACTATAACTGGCTCTTAAGGACATATCAGAATAGCATACGTATTATCTATTACTATTTGCTTCCTAAGTTAACAACTGCTTGGCACGATATCATTAAATGACTAAACTACCACTTGTCCGTCATGGAAAACATGTTTCATTAGACTACACATTTTCATTCACCATCTTAGAATAACATATCTTGTGGATTACGCATTTGTATCATCCTAGTGCAAGGAAACTACAATGACCCTCACCAGATAATTAACCCTATAACCAATATCACACTACGAAGGGTCATTTACATAATATTATGGAGTTTATCAGAAATTACATCCTTACTATCTCATTTTATAAGAGTTACCTACGTAAACACTTCGGGTACCTTACTAATCACCCACTCACTACTTCACTACGTGAAGATTCCTATTAGCGACCTTTGTGAAATACATATACTACTATCTACTATGTCGGTATACACTTAAAAGTATTTCAATGTATATAAAAATCTACCAAAAAGCATGTGCCGCTTGAGTACACCAATAATTGAAGAATGTCGCATCATTTGGGAACATGAACAACAAATTCATTAAAACACGCTCGGTAAAAGTAAGAGACAATAGCCACAAATAACAGTCAAGACTACAAAAAGAACCCGATAACATGAAGGTTTACGCCAGCTCCTGAGCCAAGAATAATATGAACTCTACATATATGTATCTATTGTCCGAAACCCTACCACACTTTCTGGTCACTGGCTTAGGTCTTAACATAAGTATACCACTAATAATTGCGAGTAAATTTCCCAAACGAACAAGAAACATACCAATGCTTAAATCCGACACTCCTAGACATAACCTCGAGACATAGTATGCATAACCATTCCAAGCATAAAATGAATCTTATCTCAAAAATAGATGGCACCCACAAAGTAATCTCTACCCCAAATATGGATATAAGAAGTAGAAACTCTATTCTGTCGTATGCAGGGTGTATTCGAGAAATGTCTCAATCACTTTCCAGCAACATGCCTGACAACTCCCCAGAACAAGAAGCTGCCACAAAACACTCCATTCCAAGACGACTTGACTCGCCAACCTCTCAGACAGCCTAATTACCTAGACTAGAACTAACTTTGACCCCTGTTGCAGGTTGTGAACACTCCTAAGAAATAAATAATCAAAGTGTTCCTACACTAATATCACAATCACTTGGACCATCTCGAAAAAGAAGTAGATCACCATCATCGCCATTCTTCCCAGATGCCATTACCTTCTCCGACGGTAAACCAGCATCCGAGACATCAGAACTCAACCCAGAAGATATGACCGCCAGACTAGAGGACATGGAAGTAGAAATTGACACTCTTCATGCAGACACCGAAGATAAAGAGCTTCTGATCTCCGAATTGCAGGATTCTCTCGCAGCTGCCGAGAATGAGATCGCAATGTTGCAGATAAGGGTAGCTGATGCCGATGACAGACGCGTTGAGGATCATGATCAGATTCAAAAAAAATTAGCCCGCCTAGGCCTATAAGCAAAACAGCCAGACTCGCTATAACAATGTATCCCGGCTTGCTAAGAAACATCTAGGCAGAGAAATTAATAAAGACTTGTACCTTACTTTCATGAAATAATAAATTCTGCCCTAAAAAGTTTCTGAGTACATTATATTTGATAAATTTTGGAATCAAATGACAAACATCTTAATGCACCAATGAAATGACACTATCAAAAATATTGCTAAGTGCAAAACAAGTATACCTATTACCCAACAGATGGAGAATACAATCATGTGCTCAGTAAACGGAGGTAGGGAAACTATTTCCAATGAACACTATGAAATTTGAAGGATCATTTCGAAAGACCCACACATTGTGCTTCAAACAAAAAACAGTAACCCTCACCAGATTCAATTCTTTCTTACACTATTCGACATTTTGTCAGTCCGAAATTCTTTTCATTCACAATCAATGAGCGCCTTTTCAATGAAAATAGAAATACAGAATGCGTTTAAAGGCTTACGAGGTAATAACCTCAAATCATACCAAGATGCGAGGTGGGTACATAGCAATATATGATTATAACGGGAAGGGTGAAACAATAAAATACAAAACCCGAAAACCTATTCAATCAGATCCATAATATTTCTGTTCATAATACAACAAAATGCAAAATATAGGAAATACAACGACGGATACATCACCGCGTGAGAAGAAACACATCGGGTAGACCAGTAAAATAAGCGATGTGATGATTATGATCATAACGGGAGTGAAAATCTCGATTGGGAATCCCATGAGGATTGGTAATCGGCAGTTTTGAGGAAGAGGATGAGAAACGTGAAACCGTGAAGTGGGTGATAAATTAAGATGAGGAGTGAGTAAAGTGAAACTTGAAAGATATAGGAAAAAGGGGGCGGCGTAGTGGGTAGGAGTTGTGGGAAATATCGATTTAAAATATTTAGGATGGACATAGTCATGTCTAGCAAGAGCGATCACAACCAAACCCTAAACTTCCAACAAAAGCAATTTTTCGAAATAACTTATACGCTGAGATAATAATTTTACACATAGATAATACACACCATCATATGAAACGATATACACGTAGTAAGATAAACACATAAGGTGAACATAAACTTTCAGAGGACCACATGAGTGGTAGAAAGTAGCAAGGGAATAATAAACCACAAATCAACATATAACATAACATCATTCATCAGGTGTTTGGGAGACACGACAATTTATATACATCACGAGTCTCTATACCAACTACGCTTACAATCACAAACAAATAACTAAAGGAAAAGGGGATGTCAATGTAAACCTAAGGTATACATAGCCTGATCAACTATGTATAAGTTAGGTCGACAGAGATATGCTCAATAGTACTCAAAGTAATAGAAAACGTTTGAGAGCATACATATTTTACGCATTCATCACATCAAAGACAACTACTAAGGTGCATGGCCATGGTCAATAGAAACTATGAAAGTCTACGATTCATCAAGAATACATCATGAGAATTCAATCATACATAAGCGAAACAAAGTTAAAGATGAAACGTTCGATAGTTCTTTCTGGAGGATTCAGCATAAGATTAAGTAAAACGCTCAAGAACAAAATGGTAAAACGACCCGCTAGCCTACCGGCAAAAGCTACTTCTTCCAGAAAACTTCCACGCCAATCGCCACAATAATGAGTGGCACAATAAGCCCTAGTATTACAATGATGTACTGGTGATCCTCTTCCTGTGGAACACTCGCCAAATAACAACCAACCACCACAACAAACACAACCGCAATCAGGGGAACGAGATACGACATTTTGATCTAGGGACGAATGAAAAATTTAACTAAGGAGACTTATTTTACGTTTTGACAAATTTGGGAAATTGACAAAGCATATATATATAGAGTGGAGGTAACGGCTCGCCACATTCTAGCCGTTGGAGCCCCACTTCCCACTTTTGTCCTTTTCTTAACCCGTGCCACGAATAAGACGCTTGAATTTAGGGCGAAAGTTTCCAACTTAAAAGAACTGCAGCACCCCGTAAAAATTTAAATCTTATTTCCAACCCTTAAAAGTAAAATTAATTATTGAAAATTTTTCGAATTGCTAATTAATCTCATAAAATAATTACTTTGGAGAAAAGTTTACAAATTAATAACACTACCCCTAAATCACTTTATAATATTGTAGAGGGACAACAATCATGTTTGCTCAATTATTCAATACAAAGTTATCATGCAAACACTTTAAAATACTATGTGGAGACAGTAGTCATAATCACTCAATTGTCCCTTTCAAGATGCATCATGGCAAGGCAACAGTCACGAAGCGAACATTTTTTGATACTACAGAGATCAAATGCATTCGTTAGAACTTACTAGATTACTAACATAATAACCGTTGAATTGCAAAAGTGGAAATACAAGTACATAGTTTAAGGCAACAATGTCTTATTCAAAGCAGTACAACAACATGGTTACAACAATCCCTAGAATCGTTAATCCGATGACTCGTATCCTGAGTCGTACCTCACTATCCCAAATTCTAAAAAGAATGCATTATTTTCGGCTTATTCTAGCCTAATTTTCTCCTCTTGCGCCTTTTTGTTCATGGCCTCTTCTTCCAACATTTCTTTTAGAGCTTCTTCATCCATACGGAGTTGATGTAACTCTTTCTCGGTAAGGGGGCAATTAGCCTGTGATGACGAGCAACCTATACCTCCGTGTGTACGACCGGAGTATTTTTCCTGGAACCAAGCCAACTTAGCACCCATTTGTCTCTCTAACTGTGCCGCCTTTCCATACATAGAAAGATGCAGCTTGCGATCCTTTTCAGAACTTTCTTTTAAGAGGGTGCAAATCAAAGCACGGCTCTCTTGAGAAATGTCATTACATTTCTCGTAAGCTTTTCTAAGATCGTCCCTGACGGCGCATGAATCTTCAAACTGAAAAGCCAAATTCAAAAGCACATCCTGACGACCCTTGTCTTCGTCAATTAATCTTTGCACCAAGGCTTCAACTTCGGAGTCGGTATGAGGAAGCGAACATGCCATTTTGAAATATTTTTGTAGTAGGATTTAAGTTTGAAAGTTTGAGATAAGTAAGGTGGTATTTATAAAACAAAAAGAGGAAGGGAAATAATTTAAGATTCTGTCCAACGGGTATATTCCTGACATTTTGTCGTATTGGCTCGTCCCGATGAAGAGCAAATACCCTCCCTTGTTCGCAAATCCACGATCTCCTACAACGTCTTGATTTCGGGACGAAATCTTCTAACCTGGGGAGACTGTGGCACCCCGTAAAAATTTAGATTTCTCTTTTTCATTAAGTAAGGTTATGTACCGCGAAATTTACAAAATTTACCTTTAATCTCAAAAGAAAGTTATTCTATAAACGACATGCCTTACTTCGTGTTATAGAAAGCCTAAATAGCACGAGAATATTTCTATTATCACCTTTATGTCTAAAAGGATATTTTAGAACTTGTAACGATAAAACCATGTTTATTTTTTTCAATGGCCAAACGAAGTCATTTACTCAGATTATTTCAGGAAACCGTCTATGCTCAAATAAATAACCATGCACATATCAATGCCCAAAGTTTTCCGTATAAAGATTTCACCTCGGTACGCTACCCATCTCAGAACTTGACAGCACAATTTACGAATCATGGCAATCTGTAAACGAATTCAAAAGATAATATATGTACATATAAATATAAAAATATATATATACACCATAATAATGTTACATCATTTCACTACCCTACTTGTATACATTTTATTCAAACTTCTCATGCTACATCATTTCTACATCTGATCAAATGTCCAATAGATAGAAAAAGTAAGACAAGAATAGTACCCATGTAGAGCAATAGTATCAAAGAAACACCATCATTACTAGATTCCCTAATAGTATTGGTAAATAATACCAACTCTCATACAAAATTTGAAGATTCGGGAACCG
>BQNB010036433.1:12372-32908 GCA_026074375.1 Tanacetum coccineum | reverse complement strand
GCTTTTTAGAGGGTTTCGGTCTCGGTCCGGTCCGGTCCTAGCCGGTCCGGTCCGGTTTTGGACCGTTGCTCACCCCTACTCCTGAGCGTTAAAATGCTCATCACTACGCAAACCTCCTTCAAAGTAAACATTAAAACCTTCCTCCTCAAGCTCAACCGCTTGATATAGTGGTATTGGTAATGAGCCAAGGAAACTAAAGCACGTACTTTCTGGGCTGATAAATATTTTTATGATCTTCAAACAATTTATTTTTAAATGTAAATTCATAATATGAACAATGTTTTTAGATTAATCAATATCAAGCATGCATGTGTCAAATAACTTCTAAATATCATAATTCTAATGGTTAATTGTTCATACGAAACTCGGATTTTAGTTTTCCTAATCTAATTATCATAAATCCAAAATGACAAGAAATTAAAACAAATTAATAATAAACCAGTTAAGGAATGATATTAACATGCCCTAGGCATGATTAAAAACTTGGTAGATTGGTCTTTGAAAACTTTTTTTCTTTGTTTTTGTGAGAACCCTGACGATTTTGGTGAGTGTGTGTTTATATAATAATTTAGAATCGTGTTTGGGAAGTTTTATTTATGAAAAACCGCTCAAAAGTGCGGCGCACTTCCCAGAAATGCGGCGTACTTTTCCCCCTTTTTATATATTTTTTAATTTTAATTTAATTTAATTTATATATTATACTACACAAAACTTGTTTTGCAAATTTCATAATTTAAACATAATTTCAACTAATCATAATAACTCGATATTAATATTCATCGGACTAATGTCCGTACATCAAATGTAATCCCTTATGGATTTATAAAATTGATTTATTTAAGACTCAACAAAAAAAGTAAATAGTTATAATAGGAGTACATAGGTTCCCTCCTTTATTTTAGCTTGGTCCAACTTTTCACTCCACAAACCAAATAGGTGACATGATGTCACTCAACTTACGATACTTTGACAACTTCCGGTCCGTTTTCTTTATTGTAAACCCTTACAAATAAATGTTTCCATACGGATCAGTTAACCTTATCCCAGTACGCCACTATCCTGTTGCTTCTTCTTCTTTAGTATAACAACCTTTATAATTAGGTTTCCAGTTAACGTGCTTTAGTGGTATTGGTAATGAGCCAAGGAAACTAACCGCCTTCTTCCCAACACTAATTTTCTGGAATGGGTTAGTTATGGTTTGTATAGCTAACAATCGCTCAACTGGATCATTACAATTCAAGTATGGTGCAGGCTTTGGTCCATATATTGGTGCTCTAAACTTATTCCTCTTTATCTGGTAATCTTCCTCGTCATCACTATCACTTTCTGCATTTCTCATAACATCGGATCTTGCAGCACAGAAGGTTTGGTGACAAAATCCATCAAAAGTCGAGAAAAGTCTCTCAGGAGTATTGACTATGCCGCCAATCGTACGTAGGAATCCCCGACCAACAACTATTGGTGAATCACAGTCAATCGAAATATCCAGGATTAGAAACTTAGCAATCAAGGTAGTGACCCCTACCTGACAAAGAACATTTATGAGTATCCACATGGATTCTGCCTGAGTGTGATTTATCATCGTGATTCCTCTATCTACCTTCTTCATATCTTCTCTCCCTAACTGCACATATAATCGGAAAGGCATAGTATTTATATCTCCCCCCCCCCCCGACCCAGTATCTGCTAACGCATTTTCATTAACCTGTCCCTCCAATCTGATGGGAAATATGAATGCTCCAGGGTTATCTTTTTATTTTAACACCTCACCCTTAATCCTTTTTACCGCTTCCTCTTCTTCTTTTACAATCTTTCCATCTAACTCCACCTTGTCTTTCCAAACTTCATTGATAATTTTCTTGTATTTTTTATGATAAGCCATTGTCTCGATTATAGGCCTTTCTTCCTCTAGTAAAGAAAACTTTCGGCTCATTTTGATCACTAATTTTTCTTTAGCAGCTTCTTCTTAAGTTAAATGACCACCCGCTGATGAAGATGTTCCTATATCTTGATAGAAAAAGTTAAGGTTTTCCATTGCCCGCTTCTTATTACGGCTAATTTTAGAGTCCTTCTTCACCCAACTGTGGTACATCATCTAAGTTAAAATCAAGCAGATTGTCCCAATCATCATTGCTCTTTTCTTCTTCTTCGGTTTCTTCTAAGAATAGATCAATATCAGGGTATATTGTGATAGTTCCAACACCGAAATTAGTAATTGCTTTGGTCATGCGTAAGAATGATCTACCGAAAACCACCCTAGGTTCAACATCATCTTCTTTGGGTTGTTAAGAACTTCCCCAAAATAGATTTTTCCCTTGACTGCGACAAGGAGTTCTTCTTTAACCAACATTTGTTTTCTCTTTTTAACTCATGGTTCCAATTATAACTTTAGGGATAATTCGTTTGGATATGTTCTCCTCTACTCCAAGATTAATCTCACCATCATAAGCTTTTAGCCCATTGATAAAACAAGGAGCCATGAATCTATCGCTAACTTCTTTGGTCTCCATTTGGTGAAAAACCATAGCCTTTGTTTCCTTCTTTTGTCCACTGTTAGCAGTGTCTTGAAATTCTGGAGAATTCCAGTCTCCAGTTCCTTCAACTTTGTCACTCGAAATTACAACGACGTCTTCTCCTAAGCAAATTTTTCCAAGACTCGAATTCGGATCCATAACTCTTATAGAATAGGACAACATTAAAACAAATATTAGTGG
The DNA here is from genome assembly GCA_026074375.1 of Tanacetum coccineum. Lineage (NCBI taxonomy): Eukaryota > Viridiplantae > Streptophyta > Magnoliopsida > Asterales > Asteraceae > Tanacetum > Tanacetum coccineum. Next base: position 30,194 of record BQNB010036433.1, on the reverse strand, counting down.
GTTAGTTAAAACAAATAACAATACCTTTTTACATTTACACATTATCAATAAACATATAGCATTTTTAAGTTTAAGCAATTCTCGTTCAAAAACGAAGAAACAAGCATTCTGTTTAGTTTCAGCCAAGAAAGTGCAGCGCACTTTGGAAAAAGTGCGGCGTACTTTCTGAGATTTAAATCTTTTAAAATTTTTAATTTTAGTATTTTTATGTTTCTTATTTTTATTAAATGTCTTAAATATCTATTAAACATACCAAACATCAAGTTCTTAAGCACATTTATCATCAAATAAAATTCTTTAATTCTTTTTAAGTTCATGTTTTTATATTTATTTTGCATGAGATCAAAGTCAAATAAGCAACACTTAGCAAATAAGAAATATACACAGGCATTTAGAATTTCAAATAAGCAAGCTATCAAATAAGTCTTTTTAGTTTTTTACATTTTAATGTACGAATTACGATAATACAAGATTTTGGCTATTTTGAACACAAGGAATAAATTCCACATCTTCAAATGGTCAATTACAGCTTATGGGTTTGGGGTTTTTGGTTTTGTGTTACTTTCCTTGAAAAGGTTCTATTTGAAAATTACCTACGGGACAAGAGTGCGGCGTTACTTGTGAAAAGTATACGGCATACTTCAAAGATTTGAGAAAAACCGCGCGCTATTACGAAACCCAACGATTGTGTTACGAAACCTCTGAAACAATTTACGAAACCCCAAAACTGTGTTACGAAACCTCTTCCAATGAGATACGAAACCTTCCAATATGAAAACAATGTTACGAAACCTCGTTTACGAAACCAAGTCTTATGAAATCTCAAACTGTAATACGAAACCCTTAGTTAATAAACTATGATACAAAACCTCACATACAAAACCTGTGATACGTAAGCTGGAAGTACAAAACCAAAACCAAGTATTTGATATGAAACCTGTTGTTTACGAAACCACACTAATACGAAAGCTAAGAAATCACTTACGTATGACAGTTACGAAACCAAGATTACAATACGAAAGCTCAAAACTGAAATACAAAAGCTGTTTTCCCGCCTAAAAACAGTTACCGAAACCTATTTCCTGCTTACGAAAGCTATCAAACCTATATTTTTCGATCAAATTCAATCTAAAATCACGTATTTTTCGTAATCTAGATATTAAACCTACAATTTGATGATTACGAAAGCTAGTATTATGTGTTTTAAGATCAAAAACTCATCAAATCATAAATCTAATCCTTACGAAACCTACTGTTCGTCGATACAAAAGCTTGTAGATAAAAAATTCTCACCATTAAGCTCGATTTGATTCATGAAACACACACTAGATCTCTCCCGGCGATAGATACCACTTGTTATATGTCATGTTTGCATAGTAGTAATCATACGAAAGCTTAAAGAATAAAAGAGATAAGCTAGAGAGTATTGTCATCATTTTCTAAATTTTCATTTCAGAGAGAAAATAGAAAGGAGAGAGAAGTGATTTATAACAAATGTAAAGACTTGTATAAATACCCCTCCTAGATGGGTATTTATACTTATTGCTTATCCTATTCTATTTTACTAACCTTAGTCAAACCTTGGTCAACATTACTTAACTTTGACCAAGATAGACTTTATTACATTATAATTACTAATAAAACTGTAAAACTAATCAAAACTATACAAATACCAATTCATATAATAATAAACACTTTTCTTGAGCCTAACAAACTCAAATGTTCCTGATGGGGACTGATAGTGAGAAATGAGGTCTTTATTTATTTGATGAAGGTAAAAAAATTAATAATAGATTATAAAAAACTGCTTTGTGTCTAATTGTATATGGCATAATAGGCTTGGCCATCCCTCTGATCAAGTTCTTGTTGTGCTTAAAGATAAAATTAACGATCTTACTAATACTAGTTCAGGCCCCTGTGATGTTTGTTGTCACACCCCGACAATGGCGAAAACTCGGGAATGCAACATAATGATCAATCATAACACAAGATACAATATAGAGAAAAACTACAATGCATAAACTTCAAGTGTTACGAAGACCCTCAACCTCCTGAATAAACCTCGAGTGATGTCTCAAATCATAACCAAATCCATAATCTCTTACAATTTCAATTGCCCACACAGGGGTCCAAATCTAAACTTAAACCAAAACTTCCAAATACTAAGAACCCAACAAATAAACAATTAAGTCTTCACATGAAAAATCCACACGAGATACTCCTAAGCATGCTATCACATATCACCAACCTATTCATCTTTCACTTCACCTGAAATTGATACTCGAAAACATCAACAATAATGTTGGTGAGCTCATAGGTTTGACTCCAAACCAAAAGCTGTGTCAATACCTCAAAACAGTGGACAATAGTGCAATATGACAGTTAATATAAGCAAATAACCCATGACTTAGCATCCCCGCTAATCATGTAACACGACCTAGCATTCTCGCTAGTCGATCACCATGCCCTAGTATCCCCGCTAGTCATGAAAATAGCATATACCAAAGCTCTTAGAGTCACAACTCTGATATGTCACTTACGCACCTAAAGGGCCTACCATTTGGAGCACTATATTAGGACAGGACCTGACATGGCAAATCCTTGCCAATCGCCCTTGCCATGCATCGCAATGCATGCAAGTCAAATCATAACCCTTGACATGCCAAACATAGAACATGCAAGTAAAATCACAACATATATTCACATAGCGGTCATAAGCACATATCTTGTCCCAAAAACAAAACCACATTTCGCACAGTTAAAGAAACAGTTCAAAATACATTTGAGTATCATTTTCTCCCAACGGAAAAGATTTTAAAAAAATGGGGCTACGAGAACTCACCTCAAGCAACTGACTCCACAGAAAACTCAAATCACAAGCTAATGCTACGACGTCCGCATATGACCTAGTCCAGTTAATGTCCCATTTAATCATTCATTTCCAAAACAGTTTTCACGTTTGATGCATAGAGGTTAGACGCATTGTAAAATTATCCGTAAAAATTTAGTGGTGTGATGGTTGACGTCTCATCCCAAAATATCTTATCAATCTAATATATCAACGATACATACTTATACTATTTAAAGAAAATAGATAAGTAATATAAATAAATATTTATAATAAATAATTATAAATATATCCCGATAAGTCCATTTGGTAACCTTGGTTACTGTAAAAATAATCATAATATAGTTGAAAATGAAATGTTTACTCACAATAAACATATTAGAGAAGTTTCGTGAAAAATTATATTTTTCGTCTTTTAGTGAATTTATTAAAATAATAAAATAATAAAATAATGATATTTTATTATTTAAAATCAAAAATCATGTTCTTAAATAAAATTTCTAAGTATAAACTTTTTACGAAATTTCGACATGACCTGTACGTTTATATAACGTTTTCCAAGGTTTCAACCCTTTATTTCAAATACTTTTCACATTTTCGACACTTTTCGACACAAATTCCCAAAATCACAATCCACGACACTTATCAAAGTATTTTTCTCAAGACAACGTTCAATATTATTTCGTAAACTAAAGCTTATTGGGCTTTAAGGCCCAATAAGGGTCCATTAAGGTTTTTATAGGTCCAAAACACGTTTTAAGCCCTAAACTAAGGCCCGTTAGTATATATAAGCTAGTTCGATAAGTAAGAAAATAACCCAGACCACATTAAGCCAACAAATAAGCCACGGCTTATTTGTGCTTAATGGGTCGTGAGCCCAAAAGCTCTAAAAACTAGTCCATAAGCTCAAAATACGTTAATAAGCTACGTTATGTATATCCGGTTAATACCGTAAGCGAAAATAGTAGTCCGCGAATATACTCCAATCAAAGTAAATAATCAAAAACACTTTCCTTGTGTTTTCAAAATAAGTCGTGAGCTATAAGCTCATAATAAGCCACGAAATAAGCCCAAAAATAAGTTATACAAGCTATTATCCAAAATAAGCTATCTAGGAATATATGTTTTTCAACCATCACGACCACAACATCAAAACTACAAAACCCTTTTGTTTCTTTTTAAATCCGACGCAACCGAACACAACCTTTTATCTGTTTCGTTTCCAAAAATCGATTTTTACGACGATCAACTTGTACAACTAACATCTATTCATCAACATTTCAAAATATAGATTTCGACACGAATCGGACAACCCAAACGTTGTTTAAATGAATACCTAAATACTCGTATCAACCCAAAATATCACGTTCTTGATCAAAGTTGGAAAATTTATGGTGTTTGGTTGTTGTTTGAATTCGGACGCAGACACACACAAGGAGGTGTGTGTGTTTGATTTTTGAAATGAAATGGAATGAGTGGAAAATGTTTAGTGATAAGAATATAAATGTACAACCTTGGGACAAGTTTAGCTAAAATTAAGCCTTTTTGTCCCCAAGGCTTACACGCCTAGTTTAGCATCCCCTATGGGGTCTCGGGTCTTTCTTTTCGTGTCGGGATCACTTAAAACTCATAAAACTCGATCGTAGAATATTTTCCAAAGTTAATTAGCATTTCTATTCACTTTAAAAATACTTTTCCATTAACTTAGAGTATTTACTTGACATATTTCCCTTTTTCACTTCTCAAAACTCATTTGGGCATTAACAGATGTGGCAGGACTTGTTTTACGGCATTTCTCAAAATGTACAGGTCAAACCACCCAGAATACAAATAACATAATAATACCCTCTAAAAGGATTATTATACACAATGAACCATAAACTAACTCAATTCTCAAAAAAAATCACCATCGTCAACACGGTACAATATCTGAATAAACTAACAAACATCAAATAGTCAAAGGTCTAAAAATGAAATATTTAGAACACAAAAAGGGCAAAGGTTACATTCTACCCCCCTTAAAAGAATTTCAACCTCGAAATTTAACTACTATCATCACTAAACAAATGCGGGTACTTAAGCTTTATCTGATCTTTACGTTCCCATATGAATTCAGGACCACGTTTTGAATTCCACCGAACCTTGACGATGGCAATCCTACTATGCTTCGGCTTCTTGAACTCTCTTTCCAAAATTTCCACAGGCTTTTCCATAAAGTTCAACTTGGCATCAACTTGGATCTCATCCAAGGGAACTTGCAGTGTTGGATCAGCCAAACACTTCTTAAGGTTCGACACGTGAAACGTGTCATGAACACCATTCAATTCCCCCGGCAACCTAAGTCTATAGGCTACCAGACCAATCCGCTTAGTGATCTCAAATGGTCCAACTAACCTAGGAGCTAATTTCCGCTTCTTCCCAATGTGTACCACACCTTTCCAAGGTGACATTTTAAGCAAGACAAACTCTCCTACACAAAATTCCAAGGGTTTCCTTCTCTTATCAGCATAACTCTTTTGACGATCACGTGCAACCTTAAGTCTATCCTTAATTTGCGAGATCTTCTTAGTGGACCCATGTACCAACTCAGGTCCTATCAACTGACCTTTCCAACCTCAGCCCACATAATTGGTGAACGACACTTTCTACCATACAATGCCTCAAACGAAGCACATCTCACACCAGAATGATAACTATTGTTATACGAAAATTCAACCAACAAAAGATGAACATCCCAACTTCCCCCAAAGTCCAAGACGCATGCTCTAAGTATGTCTTCCAAGGTCTGAATAGTACACTCACTCTGACCATCGGTCTGAGGGTGGTAAGCCGTACTCATGTCCAACTGAGTTCCTAATGCCTCTTTCATTGACTTCCTAAACCTTGATGTGAAACGACTATCATGATTCGATATGATCGAGATCGGCACACCATGTCTAGCAACTATCTCATTCAAATACAATCTAGCCAATCTATCCATCTTATAATCCTCACGCATAGGTAGAAAATGAGCATACTTAGTCAATCGGTCCACAATGACCCAGATTGTGTCATGCCCACTACTAGTCCTAGGAAACTTAGTCACAAAATCCATAGTTATCCTTTCCCATTTCCACTCGGGAATCTCAGGTTGCTGTAGCAAGCCGGATGGCCTCTGATGTTCAGCCTTAACCTTTAAACAAGTCAAACACTTACTTACATACATAGCTATGTCTGTCTTCATACCCATCCGCCAATACCTATCTCTAAGGTCATAATACATCTTATCAGCTCCTGGGTGTACAAAGTACTTCAACTTATGGGCTTCGTCCATTATCAGGGTTCTCAGATCACCCTTTAAAGGCACCCATATTCGATCCAGGTAGTATAAAGTCCCAGCACTTCTCTGTTCTATCATCCCATCCAAATCTTTCTGCAATCCTGTAGACTCATCTACAGTCTCCTTCTGAGCTGCCAATATCCTATCCTTGATACTCGATTAAAGGGTCATATTCATAGCTCTAACTCTCTTAGGCTTTACTCTTTCCTTCCTACTTAGGGCATCAGCCACTACATTTGCCTTACCAGGATGGTAGCGAATCTCACAGTCATAATCATTAAACAACTCTATCCAACGACGCTGTCACATATTCAACTATTTCTGAATAAAGATATGCTGAAGACTCTTATGATCCGTATAGATGACACTCTTTGTCCCATATAGATAATGTCTCCAAATCTTAAGGCCAAACACAACTACTCCCAGTTCCAAATCATGGGTCGTATAATTCTTTTCATGAATCTTCAACTGCCTAGACACATATGCTATCAGTTTACCTCTCTGCATCAACAAGCAGCCTAGTCCTAACCCGGACGCATCACAATATACCACAAAGTCTTCTAGTCCATCATGGAGAGCTAGAACAGGTGTATTACACAACTTATCCTTCAAAGTTTAAAATGCCAATTCTTGTTCCTCACCCCAATCAAAAGTCTTACACTTCTGAGTCAAGATAGTAAGAGACTTAGCTATCTTAGAAAAGTTCTAAATGAACCTACGGTAATATCTAGCCAATCCTAAGAATGAATGAACCTTAGTCAGAATTCTAGGGGCTTCCCAATTCTTAATGGCTTCAATCTTAATAGGGTCTACATGAATCCCATTACCATTTATAACATGCCTAAGAAACTGCACTTCTCTTAGCCAGAATTCACACTTAGAAAACTTAGCATATAGTTTCTCCTTCTTGAGTAGTTCCAAGACTAACCTTAAGTGTTCTACATGCTCCTCCTGAGTTTTAGAGTAGATTAAGATATCGTCTATAAACACTATCACAAACTTATCAAGATAAGGCCTACAAACTATGTTCATCAAGTCCAAGAATACAGCTGGTGCGTTAGTCAGACCGAAGGGTATTATTGTGAATCAAAATGTCCATAACGAGTTCTAAACGCAGTCTTTGGAATGTCATCCTCATGCACTCTCAGCTGATGGTATCCGGACCTAAGATCTATCTTTTAGAAAAACTATGACCCTTACGATTGGTCAAATAGATCATCAATCCTATGAAGCGGATAACGATTCTTAACAGTCAACTTGTTCAATTCTCTATAGTCCATACACATCCTAAACGAACCATCCTTCTTTTTCACAAACAATACTGGTGCTCCCCAAGGCGATGAGCTTGGTCGAATGAAACCTTTGTCATGGAGTTCCTTGAGTTGACCTGACAACTCCTCCAATTCAGAAGGTGCCAAACTATAGGGAGACTTTGCAATTGGTAAAGCTCCAGGGATTAACTCAATCTAGAACTTAATTTCCCAGAGAGATGGAAATCCTGATAAATCATCTAGAAATACCTCGGTAAAATATCTAACCATAACAATCTCTTATTGTTTCTTATCTCTAGCCTTATCACTCATCAAAAGTCTCGCTTTCTCTTTCGGTCTTTCTCCTAATACTCTAAGCACCTTGCCATCTAGTAGTGGTATCCTCACTACTTTCTCATGAAAAATTATTTTAGCCTTGTGATTAGACAACCAATCCATACCTATAATCACATCAAAACTCCCATGCCTGAATGGTATCAAATCGATGTCAAAGATATGACCCTCGATTTATAGTTTGCCACCCTTAATAACCTTATTAGTCTCTACTAGCTGCCCGCTAGCTATCTCAATCTCATATCTAAAACTTAATTCACTGGGCTCTATGCCTAACAGAGGTATAAAAGTAGTGGAAACAAAGCTATAGTTAGCACCAGAGTTAAATAAGGTAGTGGCAAAATGATTGTATAAAGTAAATGTACCCGTCATAATGTTCGGATCCTGGCAAGCTTCCTCTACTCCCAACATGAATACCCTACCCCTAGCTTGGTTCCCTGGGTTTCCACGACCCTGACCCCTGTTATTAGCAACAACTTGGTTTGGATAGTTTCCTCCTGGTCCTTGTGCTCTATTCAATCTAGGACATGCCGATTTGAGATGATCGGTACTCCTACATTCATAGCATGCTCCACGAGCAGGTGTTGGGTTCCTTACATTTACCAGGTTCACATTCCTAGGCACAACTCTACAATCCTTTGCAAAATGACCTGGGCGATTACAGTTGAAGCATGTGTGACAAGGCCCTCCGAGTGCATGGTAGGAGTTACAGGTGGCACACTTAGGCCAAGCACCCGTATTCTCTCTTCCTACAGGGTTTGTAGTTGTAGCAAAAGCATTTCCAGTCCTAGTCCTCTTATTATCATCCCTACCATTCTTATCCTTGCTAGGTTCCCCTACATTTACTCTTTTCTCAACCTTCTTAATTGATCCATTCCTAACAGCCTCATAGGTTAGTGCACTAGCAATCTGCACAGCCTTTTGCATAGTCTTTGGCTTTGTTGCTGCCACCATCTAACAGATCTATAGAGCAATGCCATACACGTATCTCTCAATCTTCCTACTTTCTGGGGTTACTAAATGGGGAACTAATCTAGCCAACTTATGAAATATGTCACTATAAGTCGTATGGCCAGCCCCGACCATAACATGATTCCACAGCTCAGTTTCCAACTTTTGCATCTCATGACTAGGACAAAACTCTTTTATCATCATAAACTTAAAGTTATTCCATGACATACTAACAGCAACTTCCCAGCTTAGCATACGGATCTGAGAGTTCCACCATGTTAACGCCTTACCCACAAATGAACCAACAGTGTATTTCACTTTTTGGTCAATACTACAACCACTCATATCTTGCACGGAGTCCATTTTCTCAATCCATCGGGTAAGAACTACAACACCTCCCTTACCATCATATTCCTTAGGGTTACAAGCTAAGAACTCCTTATATGAACAACCTACCCGGTTTCCATTCACTAACACATTCATAACGTTCTCATTAACCACATTACCATTTTGATTTCCAACATTTCCTTGGTTACCAACCTGAGCTAGAATGGCGGGTAAGAGGTTCTGCAATTGTTGGGCAATGATCGTCGAGAAGTCGGGTGCTCCTCCCACACCCCTATTGACTCCCTCTACATTCCTATTAGCTCCCACCCCCTGGTCATTCCCTTTACCATTCAATTAATCAACACGCTTATCATTACCTCCACTAAGTCCTCTACCCCTCCCAACTCTACCAACCCGTTCACCCGTTCCCCCTCTCCGTGATTTGGCAAAAGGCTGGCCAGCACTTCGGGTCCTCATCCTTGGTGGCATTATCTACATGAGCGAGAACATAGGCAATGTTAGGTAGGTAGGAAGACTGACATATATATACATATATATATACATATATATATATATATATATATATATATATATATATATATATATATATATATATATATATATATATATATATATATAATATCTTACTATATATATAAATATACACATAATACCACCTTATGGTGTCAACATCAATTTGTGTGAACGGTATTACCAAGTACGAGTAAGTTGTGATACTTTTATAACTACATTTACTACGTACTCAGTATAGAGCTCACACATCTCAATGACTGACATAACTAAAGCACCAAACCACGAACACGCGAAAGCAAGCAAAAGCGGAACACCGCACACATAGATCTTATAAGCAACTAAATGACGGATCTTAGGTTATAGTCTAGGCCAACCCACCTAGTTCTCTATAACCTTGGCTCTGATTACCAATCTGTCACACCCCTACAATGGCGGAAACTCAAGAATGCAACATAATGATCAATCATAACACAAGATACAATATAGAGAAAAACTACAATGCATAAACTTCAAGTGTTATGAAGACCCTCAACCTCGAACAAACCTCGAGTGATGTTCCAAATCATAACCAAATCCATAATCTCTTAAATTCCAATTGCCCACACAGGGGTCCAAATCCAAAGTTAAACCAAAACTTCCATATACTAAGAACCCAACAAATAAACAAGCAAGGATTCACATGAAAATTCCACACGGGATACTCCTAAGTCTGCTATCACATATCACCAACCTATTCATCTTTCAATTCACCTGAAAATGATACTCGAAAATGTCAACAATAATGTTGGTGAGCTCGAAGGTTTGACTCCAAACCAAAAGTTTTGCCCATACCTCAAAACAGTGGACAATAGTGCAATATGACAGTGAATATAAGCAAATAACCTATGACTTAGCATCCCCACTAATCATGTAACATGACCTAGCATTCCCGCTAGTCGATCACTATGCCCTAGCATCCCCGCTAGTCATGAAAACAGCATATACTAAAGCTCTTGGAGTCGTAACTCTGATATGTCACTTACGCACCTAAAGGGCCTACCAACTAGAGTAATATATTAGGGCAGGACCACATTAGACATGGAAAATCCTTACCAATCGCCCTTGCCATGCATACCAGTCAAATCATAACCCTTGACATGCCAAACACAGTACATGCAAGTAAAATCACAACATATATTCACATAGCAATCATAAGCACATATCTTGACCTAAAAATAAAACCACATTTCGCACAGTTAAAAAAACAATTCAAAACATATTTGAGTATCATTTTCCCCCAACAGAAAAGATTTAAAAAAATGGGGCTACGAGAACTCACCTCAAGCAACTGACTCCACAGCAAACACAAATCACAAGCAAATGTTACGACATCCGCACATGACCTAGTCCAGTTAATGTCCCATTTAATCATTTAAGTAACACCCCCAAAATGGGTCGAGCGGAATATGGGTTTGGGAGAGTTACTTCATAGTACCATTGCACAACATATGAGAATGACCTTTAAAAGTGTTGTTTAAAACCGATACATTAGATTTAGCAAAGTGTTTGTTACAAAAGCCCGAAGCTATACTTGTTCATTGTTAAATTATACAAAGATTCTAGTTCGAAAACAAACGTTTTCCCTAAATATGTAATGCAACCAAATCTTTAATGCTATTGACTTCCAAAATAATGACCACCAATGTATCCCTTGCACCTCGTGCCATATTGACCTCCTGAAAAACATGCTTTAAAACGTCAACAATAATGTTGGTGAATTCATAGGTTTGTAAAATATATGAGTGTAGGACCGCAATTGTTTAGAGTGTGTATTGCATGGTATACAATATTGATTGTTAATTAATTAAACTATAATATATATAATATATAATAAAATATATAAATATATATATAATTTAAAAAAAACACAACAAATCAATAAAACCAGGAAGCAGTATAGAATGTTCCCGGGTCGTTAATCCCCAACGAGGCTGTGCTGGAAAATCGATACAGTCGAAAGATTGGAGTTTGAAAGAGAGAAATGATTTGAGAGTGTGGAAGGCTAAATTAAACAATAACAAACAAAAACGATTAAGAAAAACCTAAAAATTATGAAATTAAGCTAAAAAACGAGAGCACGAATCCCGAACAAAAGGTCAAAAACCTAAAATCTTCAAAATTAACCCTACAAAGAAATTTTCACTTCTAAACTACTCTAGGGGACTAATAACGAAGAATGAAAAAGACTAGACTGAAAACGGAGGTCGTTTGACCCAAAAACGGAGTCAGACAAAAACCGCCGATGCCCGTTCTTAAAATCAAAAAAGTTGAAAAATTAACCTACGGAAGTTTTTATAATTTTCTTCGAAATATATGACTAAAGAAAATTTTCTAAAAAAGAAAAATATTTTTTTGATAATTTTTGAATTTTTTATGAATTTTTTAAACTTTTAACTAAATTAAATTATAAAAAATACTAAACTACTTTTAAAAATTCTGAAAAATTTACCTAAAATACTAGACACTACAATTATCCTACGAAAAATAAGAAACCAAAAATTGGCTTATAAATAAGCCCGCAAATAAGCTGAGACAGCTTATAGCTTTAAGGTGGAAAAACACCTTAAATACAAAGCCACTTGGGACTTTAATGAAAAAGTCCCAAGGGCGCAGCGGTAAGAATGGTTATAAAAGGGAGGTGTATCGAGGGTAGAGGCCCGGGTTCGAGTCTTGCTCACCCGGGTCACCCCTTGTCTCCTCTCTTTTTTTTTATGAAAAACTTTCTTAACCAAACTTGTTAAGCTCCTTGAGCTTAACAATTTTTAAAACTACAACTTTTTGTAAAAGCTTATAAATAAGCTGAAAAAGGGCTTCTAAAGCAGACAGTAGCTTAAACAAGCTTAAAAGCAAAAAATGGCTAAGTCTTGGACTTTTTGGACTAATAAGCTAGACTTTAAACTAATAAGCTAAAAGGATTAACTACCCTATCCTAAATAAGCACTAGTGACTAAAATGTAATAACTAAATAAGCTTAAAAAGGGCTTAAATCGACAGAAACTTAACAAAGCTTAAAAGGCTTAAGAGGCTTATGGCACTTGACTGTTAACACAAACTAAGCTAAGAAAAAGGCAAATAAGCACACACAACTTAACAAACTAACAAAATGAGCTACTAGGAACAATAATGAGCAAGTGAGATAAGCTCAATAAGCTAGAAGTAGCTTATGCACTCAGCAGTACTAACTTTGGAGTTAGTACTGTTGGTGTAAAATTTAAGCCTAGGGACACGATTTTTGGCTTAAAAATAAGCAACCCTTAAGAGGGCTTTTTTTTTAAGTTCTGGAATAAGGGGTCTTATATAAGAGTCTTATTGGTTTATGATAGCCTAAACGCTAGATAAGGTACACTAATAAGCTAGAAAAGAATGCTTAAAATTTGGTGTCTAGCACCAGGGCAACTAAGCTAAACAAAGGGAAGCTAATTTGACAGCTTAAAATAAGCTGTCAAATAAGCTCAAAATTAAAAATTAAGCTAAGACAGATTGAAAAGGGCTTAAGGTGAGCTTATGCTCAAAATTTAAGCTTCCAAAAATAATTTAAAGCTGCTGATTTTAGCTCTTTGAAAAATGACTTTTTCTTTTATAGAAATGACACTTAAATCTTTGGCAGTTTTGACTCAAAAAGTCAAATGACTCAAAGTTCTTTTGACAGCTTGTTTAGACACTCAAATGACACACTTTTTAAACCACAACTCAAGTTTACAATGGCTTAACCAAATAAGCTCTTGTAGTTTTCAAAAATACAACAGACTTAGAGAGATACTTATAAAAACTTGAAAAACAGTTTTGGACTAAAAAACTTTGGAAAAACAGACTTAGATAAGCTTAAGAAAGCTCACCAACTTTGGCCAAATGGCCACACCCATAAACCATTTCCTTTTGACGTTTTCCATGTTATACCAAACACCCCTTTATATTTTAAAAATGATTTTAAAACATACAAGAACTGTTTTAAGCTCAAAATTTTAAAGACTATTACTAATTATGCAATTTTAAGCCATAAAAATATGAAAAGCAAAACAAATAAGCACTTTTAAATGGTGATAAGCTAATGACATAAATAAACTAAATTAGGCAGTTTCTAAGCAAATTGCATGAAAATGAAATGAAATCAACTACAAGGCATACTTAAGCATAAATGAACACAAAATAAGCGCAAAAGCAAGACTAAGTGAAAATAGCTAATAAGGCAATGCTACAGTAACCATAAGCTATAATTTAAAAGAAAAATGTACTTAATATCAGTGCTCAAAAACGATTTTTGAATTTCCTAAATTGAAGACTCGATAAACCTACCCAAAGCTTATGAATAAGCTTAAACTAAGCAATCCCAATAAGCCGTCCATAATTGCTCATTCATCCATGGCTTAATCCAACAGTAGCTTTTTCCTTTTTGAATTTTTCTTAAATTTTGATTCACAGTTTAAAACAAGTTATAGAGAGTGCTTATATAAAAGCTTAAAGGTTTTTAAAGAGACATATGTAACTTAGAACACAAATGTAAAACTAAAACTGAATTTTCATTAAAAAGGGAAAGTACAAGTACATAAAAGAACTAAACTGAACTAAAAATTTAACACACTAAAACTTAAAACACTAAAAAAACTAACTCTTTGCCTCAAAGGGCTTACAAAGCTTAAATAGGAAAAACGAGCTAGGGTTTTGCACTTGGCTCTTCTCTTTGTCTTCTTCCTGGTGTGTTTCTTTGTAGACACACCAATGTCTTGTGTTTGTTGTGAGAGTGTAAAAACAAACAATCTTGGCCCTTCATTTGCCTTTGTGCCCAAGTCGAATTTTAAGAACCATTGATCCGAATTGGTGGGAATTAGGATTGCCAACATGGCATACCCATGTGGGGGTGTGGGGTTAAGGATTGTGAAGGTTTTGGAGGGTTGTGGGAGGTCAACGAGGTTGACAATGACAGGCTGTGGGGTTTATGGGATTTGGCGGGAAAGTATGTGGGAGAGATGTACAGTGTTTCAAACATAGGGGTGAAGTTTGGGGTTTAGTCACAATTCGTCCCTCAAGGTGTATATGGTTATTTCAAGTTTCGTCCTTGTGGTGTTAACAGTTTGGAAAAATGGCAAGAAAACCCCCCGAGAGTTATAATTGGCTTTGCATCACAAGTCCTTGAGAGTTATAGTTTTGGGGACTTGGCAGAATTGCCCCTTGTGGTTTAACTTTTGACCAAACTTGCAAGAATTAACCCTATCCTCTTTATTTTATTCTTTTCTTCTTTTAAACAAGTTTTGGGACTTTGGATGTTTACGTCCCCTAATCTTGGTTTTCATGGACTTTTTGATTCGGGTTTGTCGGGGTTGGACTTGGGTTTGACTATGATTGTTTAGAGTCGAGATGGCCATCACTAGATTTTTATCACGTATATAAACACAAAAGGTATCAGAGAAATGGGAAGAACTTATTCGAGAAAATGTGTTCGGACTAGGAGGACATCGGGACCGTCTCCCCGCTTGCCTTGCTCACATGTTGTATTGTCTTGTTGCCGAAGAACAATACAATCTTGCTTATTTTTTTGTCAAAAGAATCGAATGTGCCAGAGCTACTCCAACCGCAAATCTTCCATATGGCATGTTTTTAACTCGTCTTTATTGATACGTCATGGAAACGTATCCTCGTCTTGACAATCGTACCTATGACATTGTTGAGCGAGTCATGCGTCCTCTTACCCTAAGACAAACTCGACGACCTCGAAGTGATCGTGGCAAGGCATGTCGTTCAATCTCTTCTTCATCCTCTCATCATCAAGGCACGTCATCTCACCAACACGATGATGATGATGATGATGATGTCAAAACTTCTCGAGCAAGTACTCCATCTCTTACCACCTATATTAACTCTCTTCATTCACTCGACTACCAAAACTACCAAATACCTTCCTCTTCCGAACAAACCGATGAAACTCTCTTTGTATGACAAACCACCTTGCTCAACCAAACGCAACGAATGCATGAGGAGATGCACGGAGGGTTCAAATCATTTGGAAAGGCACTAAAATGATTGTTTAGCAAGAAGAAGAAGTGAAGACATAGGAGAGAAATTAGCTAGATAGCTAAATGGTGTTTAAGACAATTTTTAACTTGATTATGTGTATGTTCTAAACAACTCGTGTGGTGATTATCCGATTTATTCGGAAAGACTTGAGTGTTGGTTATCTTTAGATACTTGTTTGCTATGATAATTTAAACATTTGGTTGTTTTATTTAAACGACTACTTGTGCTACTTTAGTTTCATGATTTGATGTGTTTATTACATGTTATATGATTAAATGTGCTCATAAAACTCAATAAGGCTTGTTGCAAATAAACCACCAAAATAGAAATACTCTCACAAAAATTCTAAGAAAAATCATTTTTCTGTGAAAATGGAAACCAGCAGAGGGCGGGCCCATAACGGGCGGCCCCCTTATCTTTAAGGGGACCGACCCCTAATTAAGCGTACCG
This sequence comes from Tanacetum coccineum, assembly GCA_026074375.1. NCBI lineage: Eukaryota > Viridiplantae > Streptophyta > Magnoliopsida > Asterales > Asteraceae > Tanacetum > Tanacetum coccineum. Next base: position 14,113 of record BQNB010036433.1, on the reverse strand, counting down.
CCCTAGCAAATCATGGGTAAAATAGTATTTTTCCTGCTTTTTGACCCTCTTTTACCTAGTCTCAGCTATATTTGCCCAGAATACTCGAACATAATTTGGAATAACTAAAACTAGTTCAAACTCATTTCATTTTTAAACCATTTTCTTCTCATAAATCCCCTCCAAATGATCATCTCCAATACACCATTTTCTTCATCATTCATCAACCATTATCAACATCCATGGCATCCACTAGAGCTTCCATTTCCAAAGCCTCCAAGAGACCAAAAATCAACATCATTCCACCAAAATAATTGTTTGTGGATTTAACCCAAGATGACACAAAAACTCCATCACCCAAACTTCAACTCTCATCACTTTTTGCTACTAATGCACCCTCCAAAACACCATCAACCAAAGATACTTCTTCATCCTTAATTGACTACATACCCAAATCACCAACCTCATCAACATCATTTTCCCCCAATGGTTACTTGAACCCACCAACATCTCCTCCTCCAAGAATTTCTCCACCACCTCCAACTCAAGAAAATGCATCAATGGATATCACTCTCACCCTTTCACCAATTACCCCACTTGATGTCCAATTTGATACTCCGTCACCTTCATCACCCATCTTTGGTCATCCCATTCCTTGGAACCTTCTTGAGGCACACGAAGATTCATGTTTGTGTTGCATTCACAATCGTACTCTTATATTTGGATTGAGAGATGAACTCCAATATATATTTTCATATATTGAACATATGCTCTCACAACCACCAACAACCATCATCCCACCACCTCCATCATCTTCCTTAAACTAAACATACACTGTGTTTAGTTTCTCAAATAATTGTCCATCCACCATTTTGCAAGCAAGTCCTATAGAGCTTTACTAGTTATAAGACTTTTTGTAGTTTAAAAAAAAATTCATGTATGTTAGCATGTTATTTATTTTCTTTATGTATGCATGAGTGTGGTTCACATACTATTTTACTTTTAATGGATGATTATTGTTGGTTGCATTATTATTATGCCATATTTTTCCTTCTTGCTACATGTTAGAAATATTTGTATTGTTCTAACTCGTTTTTGTAGCCAAAAAACCATAGATCGATTCCTTGGTGCCCTTGAACGAGGGGGAACACACATCAAGGGGGCCAATTATTTCGTTGATTTTACTAGCAATTCTTGACGATACCTTTTTTATTCTACAAAAAGGGAGAGATGTGACATAAAACTCACTAAATACTTGTTTAAAATAATTTTATATTTAATGAGTTTAAATTTTGTAATCATCAAAAAAGTGAAGATTGTTGATAGAAATAATGCCTTAAAACATTATTAATATTTTTCACATCTTTACGTTTTGATAATCACAAAATATAAAAATGTTCAATGTATAAACAAGTAATTAGTAGTAAATTTTCATTTCGAAAATTATATCACTTAAAGGTATGAATAAATAAATGTTTAATGCATTTTATGATCAAAGAAAATTTTTATTCAACATCTCACTTTTATAAAATGTTGTAAACAATTTTATAAACATTACAAAACATTTTCTATAATTAAAAGAAATGTTTTATTCAAAATAAACATTTTGAAATTCAAATTTTCAGACCTAAAACGGCTGGAAAGTTCTAGAAAATTCCCCCTACACAAAGGGACAGACTGTGGAGCGCCTAGTCTAGGGCGGCCCCTTTAAATACACGGGCGGCCCCCTTATCTTTAAGGAGACCGCCCACCTATTTAAGGG
>BQNB010036432.1:0-50139 GCA_026074375.1 Tanacetum coccineum | reverse complement strand
CACTCCTCAATTAAATGGCGTGGTTGAAAGGAAAAATAGGACACTTTAGGAAATGAGTAGAACCATGTTGAACGAGCAATCATTACCACAAAAGTTTTGGCGTAACGCTGAAGATACTTTAACATACATTCTAAACCGAATTCGCATTAGAGTCATTTTAGGAAAAACACCTTATGAACTCTTAAGAGGTAGAAAACCTACGCTAGATTATTTTAGAGTGTTTGGAAGCAAATGCTTCATTTTGAACACAAAAGACTACCTTACCAAGTTTGACCCAAAGTCTTACGAAGGTGTCTTTTTAGGTTATTCTCAAAATATTAAAGCCTACATCATCCTAAACAAACACATTAGAAAAGTCGAAGAATCACTTAACATGACATTCAATGAAACTCCTCCACCCTCTAAGACATCACCCTTGGTGGATGATGACTTAGATGAGGAAGAAGCAATTAAGGTCACCGAAAAGAAAAACCTAGAAAACGACATTGTGGATGAAGCTTTAGAGATTGATGAAATAGTCAACATCAAGGAATCTAGGAACCACCCATTAGAAAATGTCATAGGAAACCTTAACCAAAGAACTCTTAGGTCACAAGCCCAAAACCAAAGCAACTTCTTTTGTTTTATATCAACTATAGAACCTAAGAATGTGAATGAGGCATTAGGAGATGAAAGTTGGATAGTCGTCATGCAAGAAGAATTAAATCAATTTATTACTAACGACGTTTGGGAGTTAGTTCCACAACATAAGAATATGACAATTATAAGAACTAAGTGGGTATTTAGAAATAAGTTAGACGAGAATGGTATTGTTTCTCAAAATAAGGCTAGGTTAGTTGCTCAAGGCTACAACCAACAAGAGGGCATCGATTATGATGGAACTTATGCTCCGGATGGCCTAGACTTAATTTCAATTAAATATTATTTAGCTAATGGTTAATGGCTTAGAACTTTAAACATTCGGAAATGGATGTAAATAAGCATTCCCTGATCCAATTTATCAATGAGAGGTTATATATGGCACAACCTCGAGATTCATAATTCAAGAAACTGGATCATGTTTATAAATTAAAGAAAGCTCTATATGGTCTTAAACAAGCACCCAAAGCTTGGTATGATAGATTAAAAGCCTTCCTTATTAAACATGAATATAAAATGAGAATGGTAGATAATACTCTTTTTAATAAGAAGAAAAGTTCAAATCTTATCATTGTTCAAATATATGTTGATGACATTATATTCGGTTCGACTTGTCAAGACATGTGTGATGAATTTGCCAAAATCATGCATGATGAGTTCGAGATGAGCATGATGGGTGAACTTAACTTCTTCCTTGGATTACAAATTAAACAAATGGAAGACGGTATATTCTTTAATCAATCTAAGTATATTAAAGAAATGCTTAAGAAATTTGGTTAAGAATATTCTAAACCAATGAAAACCCCCATGTCCTCCGATACTAAACTCACGAAAGATGAATAGTATGAGTCAGTAGATATTCCAAGTATCGAGGCATGATAGGTAGTTTATTATACCTAATGGCGAGGAGGCCTGATATCATGTTTAGTGTCTGCCTTTGTGCCCGCTTTCAAGAGGCTCCCAAAACCTCTCACCTTGAAGCGATTAAACGTGTCTTCTGATAGATTAAAGGCACTACGCACTTAGGATTATGGTATCCTAAGGGGACCGGCATAGAAACTGTAGTATATGCCGACTCTGATCATGCGGGAGATTATGTGGACCGAAAGAGCACTAGCGGTATTTGTACGTTCGTGGGATGTTGTTTGACATCTTGGTTCTCGAAGAAACAAACCGCTCTTGCTATATCCACTACCGAAGCCGAATACGTAAGCACCGGAAAGGAATGTCAACAAGCACTATGGATGAAACAAGCTCTCATCGACTATGACGTACGACTCAACGACGTTCCCATCATGTGCGACAACAAAGGCGCGATTGACCTTAGCAAAAACCCGGTGCAACATTCTCGTCACTACCGAAGCCGAATACGTAAGCACCGGAAAGGAATGTCAACAAGCACTATGGATGAAACAAGCTCTCATCGACTATGATGTACAACATCACCGACATTCTAACTAAACCCCTTAAACGTGAATCGTTTAACTATCTACGTCTTGGTTTATGAATGATGGAACACATTCCATAAATCATATAAGTCCGATTCTTATTCTTCTGTCTCGATTCTAGTCCATGTTCCATTCCGTGTCGTGACAACTTAAATACTTTATCTGAAGTACTTTAAGCATGTTTAATTCGCGAAATGCAAATTAAAAAGTCACTCCTCTTCGCAAAATTTTCGTCAAAATTAAATTCAAAATCGTTGCCTAAGGGCGGCCCCCATCCAAGCGGCCCCCAATATATTTGGGACTGCCAGGAATTAAGGGACCGCCACTAGCAAGACACAAAATAGGACACCTAATTAAAAAAATTTCAAAATTGAAAAACAAACACCCCCTTTCCTGCTGCCATTGACGAACTCGAACCAAAACCCACCAAAACTCAAAATCAACCATTAAAACTTAAATTGAAGATCAAATCAACACTAATAATCATTTCTAACATCACAAAGATCATCAATTGTAAGTCATTTCATCCATTTTCTTTCGATTTAAGTCTAAGGTTCATGATGAACACCAAAAATCAAAATTGGGGATTTTTCATTTTTCTTGCAATTTTGTTCAATTAAAAGTACTAGGATACAATGTATAACTAATATGCTTCTCGTAGATATAGGATTTGCATACATTAGTAAGATTAAACAAAAAATCAATTTTGAACCAAAACCCCAATTTTATTTTCAAATCACTCACGTTAGGAACACAATGAAATTGTTGTTATGCATTGTCAATACAACCTAAAAACGTTTTCAAACACATGCATAATGATCTCATGAACAAATTTCGAGATACATAATTCATATGTATTTTTTGACTTGTTTGGTTGAGCAAAATCAAACTAAGGAGTGTTTGGGTTAACTCTTAGGATTTTACATTTAAGTCGAGTTAATCGCTACTCCACATTTGTTACATTTAGGCACACACTAGAAACAAAGCTCATAACGTATTACCTAATAAAAGTAATAAAATGTGATTTCATTTTTTTAGGAAATCATGCCTCGCAAATCTTCTAAAGATTACAAAAATACAAGACACTATATCCCTATAATTTCACATGAATTCCGTCCTCCAATAAGAGAAAAAATAAGAAACCTTAAACAACGTTACATTCACGAGGGTCGGGTGGTTTTTGATAACTTTACGGATCTTAGATATGTTCGGTCTTTGTTTCATTTTGTCGAGTTTGAGTGTCTTCTTGAAATCAATGAACAAGTGTGTCCTCATTTTATTCTTGAGTTCTACAGTCAGTATAGGTTGAGTTATTCTGACGAAGGTCAAATGTTTGTCGAATTTGTAATTCAAAATCAACTCTTCTCCTACTCTCTTGAAAATTTTGCTCAAATTCTTGACGTTCCTTGCGAAGGATCATGTGTCTTTACCGATAGGTGGCGACTTGATGAGTTAGCATATGGTATCCCTTCGGATGGTCCATATCAATCCAACCCTCCTTCCATCGAGGACATCATTTTGACTATTTGAACTGATCGAGAAGGTCAAGTCCGTCGTATTCGTCATGAGGAGGAGATTGATGTTCATGATTATCAAATTCTCACTCGTGAAATCATACCAACTTTGAAACCTTTGGAGGAAATCATCCGGGAAAATGTCTTTTATCTGGGGGTAATCGGGATTATGTTCCCGCGTGTCTTTGCTATATGCTTTACTATGCCGTACACTCCGAAAGATTTAATCTTGCCTATTACATGGCAAAACGAATGGAGTGGGTCACTAAGCAAGCTAGGTTAATTCTACCCTATGGTATGCTATTAACTCGCTTGTTTAAGTTCATCATGAATGAATATCCTAAGTTGTACAACGAGTCCTACATCTTGTACGATCATGTCATGACTCCTCTTGCCGCTCAACTAGAGCGAAAACCAAGAAGGGATCGTGGCACTAGAAGAGGTCATCATTCTACTTCCTCCTCCACCTTCGATCAACCATCTTCATCTTATCTCAACAACGATGATGATGATGGAAATGATGAAGGGACCTTGCGTGCAAGCACTCCTTCCCTTATTCGCTATGTCAATTCCTTAACCGATCAAGTTCCTCAAGTCTTTCATAACCCACCTAACATTGACCCTCACCTTGAACCATTTTACACCCGCCAAACCGAAATCATCAACCGTCAAGTACAATTATGAGATGAGCAACGTGGCGGAGTAAGGTCAATCGGAAAAAGTCTTAGGAGGTTATGGAGGAACATGAAGAAGTGAGCAATGAGGGAAATAGCTTTAAGACATTATTATCTATACTATTTACTAATCTACTATGCTTAGATATTTGATCTTATGCCATTTGCTAGAAACTTAGTACGGGCAACATCACTTAACTTGGATGATTGCTTGATTTTATCATCCTAAACCTATGCTTGCATGCACCCTAATACACTTTGGTTATGTTCAATATATTATGCATGCTTATGAACTTGTCAATTTGTATGCTTTCTTGAACTGAATTTAGAATGTTTAGTCCTACATGTTTGATTGTTATGGCTTAGATGATTCATGATGAAATAGAATTGACTGCAAAAATAAAAAAAATGTTTTTGTATAGGTTTTACAGAAAAACTAGAAAAATTCCCTCACTCTAGAAAATGGCCCCCTTAAATACTGGGCGGCCCCTAATATATTTGGGACCGCCGGGTATTTATGGGACCGCCGTCAGAGGTCATGGATTTCTTCACTGTGACCTCCTGAATTTTTGTGCAGTTGACCACTATCCCATCTAGGCCTAGCTGATTTTTGCTTTTTGATAAACATTTTTTGGAATCTAAAACTTTAAACCCCATGCCTTACCTCTTGAATCTACTTCTTCCACCTTAAATCATGAACCTTTCTTATTCTTCTCATCAGCTTCATCTTCCTCAACCAAACTCTACCATGCATTCCACCAATGCTTCTTCTTCAAACCCTTCCAAGAAAATCAAATTAACCATAATCCCTCATAGATAACTATTTGTTAACATCTCTAGTGATGAAGATATCACCACCACACCTTCTCCTACAACAACCTCCTTATCTCCAACTCCTCTAAATGCACCATCAAAAACCACATCCACTAATCAAAATCATCAAGTCAATAAAACACATCTTCTTCCTTTCACTAAAAACTTCAAATTTCACCACCATATTCACATGAACCAACTTCTCCTCATCACTTGAAGCCCTTGCTTGACAACATTTCAGATTTTCCTCCTAGACCTATAAATCCTCAACCACTTCAAAGTCATCCTTCCTTGGATATCACACTTTCTTTGTCCCCAATCAGTCCTCTTGATCACATTCATGACACTCCATCACCACCATCTCAACCACAACCTCAACCATCTATCATGGGTCATTCTCTTTTCTATAACTATCATGACTATCGTAGGTCAACTTGCATTTGTTGTTCTCACAATCGAAACCTTTTCTTCACCCTAAGAGATGAGATGAATATCATGTTTGCTCATCTTGAATATTTTCTTACTACCGCAATCACTTCACACTTTCTACCTCCACCTTGAAAAATCTTCAAATATTTTCATAAACATGTCACCCCAAACCTTTTGCTCAAAAAGTCATTCTTTATGAATCATGAATCATTTAAGACTTATGTAGTATTGTTTCTCTTAGCTTGTATTAGATCTAGGTTTATTTCATGAATGTATTAGTTGGATGTACTATTGTATGAGTTTCTTGTTGGTTGAATGAAACTCTACTTTTGTTGAATTAAATACAATGTGTTACCTTGAAAGATATTTGTCTTGCACTTGTACTTCTAACCTTTTTTGTAGCAAAACAATTTTCTTAAGATTGATCCCTTGGTGCCCTGAACAAGGGGGAGCATACATCAAGGGGGAGTCTTGATATCGTCGATTCCTTTCCTCCTTCAACAACTCGACGATCGTTCTTTTTGAATTTGACAAAAAGGGGAAGAAATGGAACATAACTCATTTTGATAATTTGACATCTTTAATTTTATTTAAAATGAGTTTATATTTTGTCATCATCAAAAAAGGGGAGATTGTTAATACAAATAATGTCTAAAAACGTTATTTATATTTTTCGACCTCTCAACGTTTTGATAATAACAAAATGTAAAAACGTTAACAATACAAGAAATAAACGTTTACAAATTATTTAATGTAAAATATTCCATTTCTAAGATAGTGATCACTTAAGGCATTGGACAAACAAAATAATTAAGCATGATTAGTGATCAAGAAAATATTTTTCTCTTAATCCTCACTTTTAATTCTACAAAAGTATTTTCTCAAAAATACATTTACAAAATATTTTCTAATTAAAATTTTTTTTTATTAAAAACTTAAAATTTGAAATTCAAAATTTTTTCCTCAAAATGGAAGGTTCCATAACAGATACCGACAATGTCACCATAAAAGACAAAAACAGGCAGCGAAGTCTATTGGCGCGGCCCCCGTTATAGGCCTGGCGGCCCCTTATATATTATGGGGACCGGCCAAGACCGCAACCAGATTAACGATATGGGAATTAACTGTCAATAAATACGCATGCTCTATAATCCCAGCAGAAAAATCATTCCGCTTTTGGTACACGAAATTTTTCAGTCTCGTCTTTCTCTCCTAAAACTCTTTCTCTCACTTAAAACTCTTGATCACTAACATACTTAGATCTTGTTTCAAGGGATCTAATCTCTTCTCTCATCTCTTCCCTCTCATATCAAGTGCAAGAGAAAAACACTCGTATTCTTAAGAAACGAATGCTAATTAGTGATCTCCTTCTCTTTCTTCTAAGTACAAAACCTCTATTGTAATTTATTGTTATTTGTGTGATTGTGGATATTGTGTAGATCCGATAGTGTAGATCTTGTGAGTGTGTATATCTTATGAAGTGGTTGATTGGTTCTAGCTAAGATTAGGACTCGACATTTAGCTTAGTGTCGTAAAATAACATAAGCGACGTGTAAACTGTTTTCTCTGCCTAAAGGGAGCTTGTTGACATAGTGAAATCTCGAGTCGGATACTCAGAGAGTGGAGTAGGGCGAAGAGGTTCTTCATAGCCGAACCACTATAAAATCTTGGTGTCTTGGTTTGGTTGTTTCTTTCCTTATCTCTTTACATTATTATTGTTGTTGTTTAGTTTTAGTTTAGATAGTTATTGCTTGTTCATATTGTGATTTGGTTAAACATATAACTCAGATCTAAACATTTTTGAAAGTAAACTTTTAAAACATAAAACAAACGTGTAAACTATTCAACCCCCCCCCCCTTCTAGTTTCCACATTGAGTAACAAATAGCATAGCATGTATGATTATATGGCATGTAATATCAAGTGTTTGTAAATAGGCAATATAAAATTATATTACATCATATGAAGCTTATAAGGATGAATGTAATTAAAGAAACCACTATTTTCAGTTTACTAAAACAATATTGATCGAATGAGGTGTTTTTTTGTTATATCATGGTGTTGACTTAATAAGGTGTAACTTTAGTCGCTTCACTAACATACGTGTCTTAAGCGTGTATTATACTCTCATTACAAACCAGACCAAAAGTGTTTTTATATTTTGTATATCTTTGTATCAGAATATTTAGTATCCTATATTTAGCTCTCTCCGTAAAACCATCATGAAAATGACACAGACTCGGATATTATGGATTTACAGCTATGGTAAGTGGCCTTCGATGAATTGCGATTACATTTATGAAATTTATGAACTCACATTGTGCATCCCCAAACCCTTATTAATTAGTAAGTGATGCGGAATTTTGAAAAACCACAAAAGTTCTACAATCCTCCTAGGCAGTGGACCTAACCGTTGTAGTGTAGTATAGGTAAATCCAAGGGATTGATCATTCTCTAGGGAATAGTGAGATAGGCTCGAAGAGTATGTCGAATAGGTCTAAGGATTGAGGGAGGAGTATTTTTTTGTGCTTTTGTATTTTATAAAAGCAAGAAAATTTGATAATTGAGAGAGGGGATTTTGACTAACTTAAACTACTTCAATAAAGATAAAACAACCAATAAAATAAAAATGAATTAAAGAAAACTCAAGAGAAGCAAAATGTGTTCACTTAGAATTCACGCCCCCTAAATATGTGTGTTTAATTTTGAAGAATAATTAATTGACCGGTTCTATGATGAATATTAAATGGCTTGGTTAAGCATTCACATCCCCTCGCCCTTTTATACCTATGGCCAATGTCTATGAGGTTGCTCAATCAGACATAAACATAAGCATAAAAAATAGGACTACCAATATCATACACAATTCGACCTATGTGGAGCATAGGTTGCCAAGTATCACTAAATTCCTAGAGTTGCTTTTATAACTAACTAACACACGCATCGTATAATCGCTAACTAACTTATCCAAGCATAGGTTGCTAAAGGTCAATTTTTAAGGCCTTAGATTATCTAAATGACCAAGATGGAATAACCAATCCATGTCAGATTGCCTAATCATTGTAATACTAGTTTTATTACAATGTAATTTAAAACGATTCATGTATGTAAAAAACACATGGATCATCAATCAAACATGGCATAATATTAATAATCTACCATGGTTCATCAATATTAAACAACATACATAACTAGGGGATTGTTTACATCTAAGCAAAACACACAATAATAGCTAACATAGCATAAATCATACGATAAGCATAATAATCAGTGAAGGGAATCATCATTTAAGAAGGAATTGATAAGACAAACCCGGAATCATATGATGTTATAGGATGGTATAAATCAAACGATAAGACATAATAATCATGTGATTGGGATTCATCATGTTAAGGGAATTGATAAGACAAACCCGGAATCATATGATGTTATAGGATGGGATTACACCATGAAAAACAAGAGAAAACAACCTCCAAAGTAACCAAAATCGGTTTTAGGGTTTCAAGCTTACAGAAAACGAAGTTATAAGTTGTATTTATAGGAAAATCCCTAACTCAGACACTTCCGACGCCGTTTGGAAAAATCCTAACACCGTCGCGTCGTCATATTTCACAAAGTTGTAGATCTCGCTATGATCGCGTGGGCTGTTGAATCGTCAGAATCCGAGTTCGTATGAAGGAGTTAAGATCAAAACAATATTGCATACTTCGTGCGCAAGTGGAATAGTCTTCTTTATCTTGTGACGCCGAATCTTTTAGGGTTTCTTTAGGTCAACTACATTGTGACGCCCTCGTTAAAAATGTGACGTCGTAGCTTTAAACGTCTTGACGTCGTCGCTGAAACTCACAACGCCGTCTCCACACTCTGTATTGCACAACTTCTTAAGGATTTGGTGTAAGGTCCGTAGTCTTGTCCGTTCTCTTTCTCTCTCCTTCAAATGAGCCTAAGTACATGTGTATTTCCTCCAAATGAGTCATCACCCAAAGTTGCTTAAAAACCTAAAAAAACAATTAAACACATAATCTGAGCATATTTGCATGATTTAACATGTTAAATGACCCCAAAAAAATGTATAAAATAACACATCATCAAATCCCCCTACAATTAGGATCTTCTTGTCCTTAAGCAAATGGGTTTTTCTACCTAGACAATAGAAATATTAGGGTCATTTAACCTACTCTTTAAAAGCATTTTACAACACAACCTTCTAGACTTCGTAATTAAAAGCACGGAAAGTATATACTAGCACCTCACATAAGTGTTTGGGATTCTTTCTTTCACTTGGGTGTATAATAAATTATAACAATTATGGAAAACGTAAAATCAACACTCATTACCTGTCATAGCATATAAATTACCATAGGCTTGATAAAGAATCAAAACCTCCACCGCTAGGCGCAAGTACTAGTCATTACTGTTAAATAGGTCTTTTTAAGGGTTGTGGGGGTGTAGGTGTAAGATAACATTAACAGAAACAAAAATGGATGAGACATATTTGAGATAGGCTTTATTGGTGAATTTAGGGTGAAAGGTTAGTCTAAATATTTGATAAGAATACCCTTGATTTTGGTTGCTAATGCCAATACTTGGACAAAGATGATATGCAACACTCTTACACAACTTTAACATCAATCTCTTTCTTTTCTTTTCTTACTCTATGATAAAACATAAACATTAAGGCAAATGAGGACAGCCCATACATTTTTTATCACTTTTTTATATACATTTTTTCCCGTACACTTTTGCCCTGCCATTGCTTAACTATAATAACATCTAGTGGGGGTTATAGATACAACCCCTCAACTTAAACTTTTACACACCCGTATTTACAATCAAACAAATGACCCCAATTGAGTGTCAACATAACAAGAGCTTATTGAGCTCTATTGGGGGTAATAAGTTACTTTTATTCCCTAATTCTTCATAAGATGAATACTACCATGAATCCAATCGTCCCATAACTGTATTTACAAGGATAAGGACTTAGAAACCATGTACTCAAATAATTAACTTGGGTTAAAACAATAATGTACTAAAAGCGAGTACATACAAGGTAAGCTAAGGTGATTTGGGTGTAACATTTGGTTCAAGGGTGACAATGCTCTTCATTAATAGTTCAGATTAATCAGAAATTATAGAAACCGTGAACAAAGGATAGGCTCGAGGGTTGTACAATCTAGGGAGTCACCTGCACTAAAAATGAGTGCATGGCAAGGGTGTGGGATAGTTATATGATCCAGGTGACCATCATAACAATTACAAGTTTAAAACATAGGTTAATCCTAGTACCTCTTATCTAGCAAATCCCAGATCTCACTATGCGTCTCGGCATGCATCACAAAAACAAGTTCTAGAATTTAATATACTACCGGTACACTCTTAATAATTATAATACCGGATACCAAGTTCCAGAAAAGGGTGACCTGGACCACACAACACATCTGTAACGACGAATAGACACAATGACTGATTCGAACCTAACTAGAACAAGCTAAATGTATAAACTATCAAGGGTATACAATAATGATACCTCAAATTCCTAAAGATCAAAAGGCAACCTCACATTGTTGGGGTGGAATTTTGAGGGTTTTTTGTGCTATTCATACCCATTCCTAAACATGAAGAACGTTATTAATACTTGATTTTTCGTCGGTATTGTCAGTAAAAAAAATAAATTGGGTCAAATATTACTATTTATGCTATGTATCGATATATTACCATCATTTTAAGGAACAACGCAAATGGAAAATAAATGAATAGTTTCTAAGGATTATTTCCCCCCTATACTTAAGTTGAACATTGTCCCCAATATTCTATAGAAGTACGTAAAACGAATAGAAGGAAAAGAAAATAAGTAAAATAAACTAGTACTCCCCTGATTTTGCTCAACGAACATGGAGAAAGGAAAAAACAATGATATAACAAAGTTAAATCGTCCTCCAAGAATCATCCAATGAAACTTCCTAATAATTTCCAAGCTTCTTCTCATCAAATATAACCTGTAATCAAAGACAAAGACAACTACACCAAGCATAAAATCCACGGGTGAATGATAAATACAACCTCATAAACTAGGTTTAGACTCTATGAAATCAATAAACATAGGATGAATGTGTTAACGTAATCGTGGTTTTCTGCAGGTTTTTAGGAAAATTACAAATTCCAAAAATTATACAAGATTAATTTCTCAAAAATTAATTAAAAATCAAATTTTCCTGTAGCAGACCTGGCGACTACTCATAAATAAACCGCAAGATTAATCTGACATCCGTTCTCCAGGGTCCTGTAAAGAATAAATTTTTATTCATTCAAAAATTCCTAAGTACATATAGCGCTGTTCCCATTAGTTATTTTTGCCAAAACCACAAAAAATAGTAACACAATCAGAAATACTCAAAACAAACACACAAGACATACCTAAAATGCAAGAAAATAAAGGATTGGGTTGCCTCCCAATAAGCGCTTTTGAGGTTATATTGAGAGTATTTTATGCTAGGACTCGCCCCTTTCAATAAATTCCTTTAACCCGCGGCAAGGCTTTCCTTGCCATTTTGATTAAATGGTTCCTCATGATAATGTTTTACCCTATGACCATTCACCTTAAAGCTCATCATGGTTGAATAATTTAATAGTTCCATATGGATATGCTTGTTTCACCGTAAAAGGACCGGACCATCTAGAATTAAGTTTTCCTGGAAAGAGTTTTAATCTTGACTTAAAGAGAAGTACTACGTCAAATTATAATACCGTTTAATGAAATTCTTACTTTCTCCTTTAGACGATTATCATGCCACTTCTTAGTACGCTCTTTATACGTCTTGGAAGTCTCATAGGCTTGAAGCCTTAACTCTTCCAACTCATTAAGTTGATTGTTTCTTTCCACACCTTGCTTCAGAAAGATCCATGTTGCACATTTTCAATGCCCAAAATGCTTGTTTCAATTTCAACGGGTAGATTACATTCTTCTCCTATAAACCGATGCTCAAAATGGTATGAACAGATAGGCGTTTTGAAAGCAGTTTTGAAATAGCCCATAAAGCATCATCTAGTTTAGTCCCGAGCCAATTTTATAGATATGAATTCCAACCATTTTTCTGCAAAAATCCTGTGAGGGCAACGATTAGTATTCTCTACTTGACCACTCATTTGCGGATGGTATCAAATAACAGTTGAAAACCTGTGAGTCACCCCATAATGTTGTAACGCCTTTTCTAATTGGTGATTGCAGAAATGACCTCCCCTATCACTTATTAGAGCCTTAGGGATACCGGAAACGAAGAAAAGCCTTTTCAAGAATTTGACAACCACTCTACTAGAGCGACATTATGGGTAAGCTTGAGACTTTAGCCCATTTCAAGACATACTCGATTGCTACTAGAATGTACTTATTCCCGTAAGAGGTTGGAAAAGGGCCCATGAAGTCGATACCCCAAACGTTAAAAACTTCACACACTTGTATAGAGTTTTGTGGCATTTCATTACGGGTGGAAATATTTCCTGCTCGTTGACATGCATCACACGCCTTTACAAATTCATGAGCATCCTTATAAATTGAGGGCCAATAGAAACCACATTCAAACACCTTTCTAGCCGTTGCGTTGGCTCCATGATGACCACGACAGCCAGTCGTGGTGATAGTGATGAAGGATTTGTTTAGCTTCTTGCCCAAACACACATCTACGAATTATCTGATCTGCATATACCTTAAAGAGATGAGGATCATCCCAAAAGTAATATTTCAAATCAGAAAAGAATTTCTTCTTTTCTTGGATGGTCCCTAACCATCTGGTAAGAACTTTCAACCGCGAATAGATTGTGAAATCAGCAAACCAAGGTTCTTCTAAACAAAAATTCATTTTCATAATAACATATCCTGAATCTCATCATTAATTTTTGGCCCTCATTGAGTTTCCTTTAGTTCATGATTTTCAAGATGGGAAATGGTGATCAGCAGCAAGATATTTCTGCACCTTCTTGTCTCTGGATCTCAAGTCGAATTCTTGTAAGAGAAGTACCCAACGAATGAGACGAGGCTTTGCATCTTGTTTAAAAAAAGATATTGAAGAGTAGAATGGTCGGCGTAGACAATTGTTTTAGAAAGAATGAGATATTGCCTAAATTTATCACAAAAGATAAAAAAAATAGCCGAAGTACCTTCTCAGTGGAAGTATAATTCTCTGAGCCCTCAGTCCAATTGTTTTGCTTGCATAGTAAAATGGACTGAAAAACTTTCCGCTCCTTTTGTCTCAAAAACGGCACCTACCGCATAATCATTGGCATCACACATCAACTCAAAGGGTAAAGACCAATCCGGCTTGACCATAATCGGAGCTTTAGTTAGCTACTTCTTCAGGGTCTCGAAGGCCTCAACATATTCATTAGAAAAGTCAAACTTTGCATCCTTCATTAGCAGTTGGGTTATAGGTCGTGTAATTTTTGAAAAATCCTTTATGAAACGACGATAGAACCCTGCATGACCTAAGAAACTTTGAATTGACTTGACGTTAGTATGGTGAGGAAGTTTTGATATAGCTTCAATTTTACCCTATCTACCTCAATCCCAGCACGAGATATCTTATGCCCTAAGACGATACCTTCCTTGACCATGAAATGACAATTTTCTCAGTTAAGAACTACGCTAGTTTCCTCAAAACGAGTGAGCATTTTATCAAGGTTTGACAAACAATGGTCAAAGGAACTTTCGAAAACAAAGCCAGAAAGAAAAATATCCATAAAACTTCATATTAACTCGAATTGGGGGGGGGGGGGGAGTTCATGAAAAATAGCCCATCATGCATCTTTGAAATGGTTAGCAAGTGAGGCAAGGCGTCAATATATAATCCAAAATGCATTACTAACGACAATACTCAAATGTGCCATAAGAGAATGTAATATGCTTTTTTGTTTCAGTCTTCTGCGAAGCAATTGAGAAATTGAATGTATTAGTACCCAAATGGTTTTATGGTATCCATCTAGTGGATTGTGTCAGTGGCGTCATCAAAATGGGTGTTGAAGACAAGACACGCCAACTAGTACGATACTATCATGTTGCTTTAATTTTATAAGATACTGGATAGATGATAAGTTTAATGAATAATCATATAACTGACACGTCATTTAGATTTCCTAATAGAGAACTCTGCTCAACAGTTACTAGGTAACTTACTTTAAGGCGCGTCAACCGATGAGATTAATAGGAAACTACATGACCGTGAACACAAAATATCATATTCCATCCAATCATATATCAAATTCACCGAACGACTCGTCGGTCATACTATTATTGCCTTTCAAGATGGATTTTTGGGTTACTTCCAATTTCCAAATGCTTACGGAAGACCAGAAAAAAAGCATTTACATGTCTATATGGCACATTTGCGTATCGTAGAATGCCATTTGGATTATGTAATGCGCCTGCAACCTTTCAAAGATGCATGATGGCTATTTTTCATGAACTAATCGAAGATAATATGGAAGTTTTCATGGATGATTTTTCTGTTTTCGAAAGTTCCTTTGACCATTGTTTGTCAAACCTTGATAAATGCCTCACTCGTTTTGAGAAACTAGCGTAGTTCTTAGCTGAGAAAATTGTCAGTTTCATGGTCAAGGAAGTATCGTCTTAGAGCAAAAATAGTCACGTGCTTGGGAATTTAGGTAGATTAGGGTAAAATTGAAATCTATAACAAAACTTTCCTCCACCATACTAACGTCAAGTCAATCCAAAGTTTCTTAGGTCAAGCAGGTTCTATCGTCGTTTCATAAAAGGATTTTTCAAAAATTACACCGACCTAAAACCAACAGCTAATGAAGGGATCGCAAAGTTTTTGACTTTTCTAATGAATATGTTGAGGCCCTTCGAGACCCTGAAGAAGTAGCTAACTAAAGCTCCGATTATGGTCAAGCCGGATTGGTCTTTACCCTTTGAGTTGATGTGTGATGCCAATGATTATGCGGTAGGTGCCGTATTGAGACAAAGGAGCGGAAAGATTTTCAGCCAATTTACTATGCAAGCAAAACAATGACTGAGGCTCAAGAGAATTATACTACCACTGAGAAGGAACTTCTGGCTATTTTTTTTTCTTTTGATAAATTTAGGCAATATCTCATTCTTTCTAAAACAATTGTCTACGCCGACCATTCTACTCTTGGATATCTTTTTTTAAACAAGATGCAAAGCCTCGTCTCATTCGTTGGGTACTTCTCTTACAAGAATTCGACATTGAGATCCGAGACAAGAAAGGTGCAGAAAATCTTGCTGCTGATCACCTTTCCCATCTTGAAAATCATGAAACTAAAGAACTCAATGAGGCCAAAATTAATGATAGATTCCCGGATAAGTCTATTATGAAAATGGATTTCGGTTTTGAAGAACCTTGGTTTGCTGATTTCACAAACTATCTCGCGGTGAAAGAATTACCAAATGGTATGACCATCCAAGAAAAGAAGAAATTCTTTTCTGATTTGAAAAAAAAATAATACTTTTTGGTGATAGACCTCCTCTCTTAAAGGTATAATGCCAAACATACAATTCGTAGATGTATGTTTGGGAAAGAAGCTAAACAAATCCTTCATCACTGTCACCATGGACCTGCTGGTGGTCATCATGGAGCCAACGCAACGACTAGAAAGGTGTTTGAATGTGGTTTCTATTGGCCTACAGTTTATAAGGATGCTCATGAATTCGTAAAGGCATGTGATGCATGTCAACGAGCAGGAAATATTTCCACCCGTAATGAAATGCCACAAAACTCTATACATGTGTGTGAAGTTTTTGACGTTTGGGGTATCGAATTCATGGGCCCTTTTCCAACCTCTTACAGGAATAAGTACATTCTAGTAGAAATCGAGTATGTCTTGAAATGGGCTAAAGCTCAAGCTCTACCCACTAATGATGCTAGAGTGGTTGTCAAATTCTTGAAAAGGCTTTTCTCTCGATTTGGTATCCTTAAGGCTCTAATAAGTGATAGGGGAGGCCACTTCTGCAATCACTAATTAGAAAAGACGTTACAACGTTATGGGGTGACTCATAGGCTTTCAACTGTATACCATCAGCAAATGAGTGGTCAAGTAGAGAATACTAATCGTGCCCTCAAACGGATTTTAGAGAAAATGGTTGGAATCAATCTAAAAAATTGGTCGGACAAACTAGATGATGCATTATGGGCATTTCGGACTGCTTTCAAAATGCCTATCGGTTCTACACCATTTAGGATGGTTTATAGTAAGGCATGCCATCTACCCGTTGAAATTGAACACAAGGCATTTTGGGCATTGAAAATGTGCAACATGGATCTTTCCGAAGCAGGTGTGGAAAGAAACAATCAACTTAATGAGTTGGAAGAGTTAAGGCTTCAAGCCTATGAGACTTCCAAGACGTATAAAGAGCGTACTAAGAAGTGGCATGATAATCGTCTAAAGGAGAAGAAAGAATTCTAAACGGGTGATCGTGTACTTCTCGTTAAGTCAAGATTAAAACTCTTTCCAGGAAAACTTAAGTCTAGATGGTCTCCATATGGAACTATTAAATTATTCAACCGTGATGGAATAAGCTTTAAGGTGCATGTCAAGTATGGGTGTAAAACATTATCATGAGGTAACCATTTATCAAAATGGCAAGGAAAGCCTTGCCGCGGATTAAAAAGAAATTTATCATGAAAGGCGAGTCCTAGCCTAAAAGACTCAATAATAAACAAAAGCGCTTATTGGGAGGCAACCCAATCCTTTATTTTCTTGCATTTTAGGTATGTCTTGTGTGTTTGTTTTGAGTCATATGATTGTGTTAACTATTTTTGTGGTTTTGGCAAAAAATAACTAATGGGAACTTGCGTGTAGGAATTTTTGAAGAAAAAAAAAATTCTTCTTTACAGACCCTGGAGACGATGTCAGGATTAATCTTCAGTGTCGCCAAGTCTAGGCACAGGAAAAAACTTGATTTTTTACTTATAGTAAGTATGTAGGAAATTAAACTTGAATAAATTTTCGGAATTTTGAAATATTTCCTAAAACCTGCAGAAAACCACGATTACGTTAACAAACTCATCATATCTTTATTGCTTTCATAGAGTCTAAACCTAGTTAATGAGGTTGTATTTATCATTCACCCATGGATTTTACACTTGGTGTAGTTGTCTTTGTCTTTGATTTACAGGTTATATTTGATGAGAGGAGCTTGAAAGTTCTTAGGAAGTTTTATTGGATGATTCTTGGAGGACGATTTAACCAGTTATCTCATTTTTTCTTCTCCATTGATTGATCAAATCAGGGTAGTACTATTTTTTTACTTATATATCTTTTCCTTCTATTCGTTTTACGTACTTCTATAGAACATTGGGGACAATGTTCAACTTAAGTGTAGGGGGGAAATAATCCTTAGAAACTATTTCTTCATTTTCCATTTGCTTGTTCCTTAAAATAATGGGTAATATATCGAAACATAGCATAAAAAGGTAATTTTAACCCAAATTTAAATTTTTTATGACACATACCGACGAAAACCAAGTATTAATAGCGTCTCATGGATAGGAATGTGTATGACTAGCACAAAAACCCTCAAAATTACACCCAAAAAATGTGAGGTTCGCCTTTAGATCTTTAGGAATTCGGGTATCCATTATTGATACCCAAGATAATTTATACCTTTAGCTTTCTCGAGTTAAGGTTCGAATGCAGTCATATGTGTCTATTTTGTCGTTACAGATGTGTACGTGTGGTCTAGGTCACCTTTTCTGGAACATTGGTATCGGTATTAAATTATATGAGTGTAACCCGGTAGTATATTTAAAATTCATATCACTCTATAGAACTTGTGTATTTGGTGATGCATGCCGAGACGCATATGAGAAACTGAGATTTGTCTAGATAAAAAGGGGGTGTATAGGATTAAACCAATGTTTTAAACCTGTAATTGTTATGATGGTCACACTGATCATATAACTATCCCCACCCTTGTTCATGCACTCATTTTTAAGTGCAGGATAACCCCCAGACACCCCCATCCGAGCCTATCCCTATATTCCGGTTCCAATAATTTCTGATTTAATCTGGAACTATTAATGAAGAGCTTGTCACCCTTGAACCAAAATGCTACACCAAATCCACCTTTAGCATACCATTGTAGTACTCGCCTGTAGTAACATTATTGTTTTAAAACCCAAGTTAATTTATTTGAGTCATGGTTGCTAAGTCCTCATCCTTGTAAATACACGTTATGGGACCGATTGATTACGTGGTAGTTATCCCTCTTATGAAGAATTAGGGAAGAAGCAATTTATTACCCCTAATAGAGCTCAATAAGCTCCATGTTTATTTGATCCAACTCAATTCGGGTCATTAGTTAGATCTTAAATATCGAGTATGTAAAAGTTCAAGTGTAGGGGTGTATCTATAAAACCCCATGATGTATTATATGTTTAAGCAATGGCAGGGAAAAAGTAAATGTATATAAAAAAAAGTGATAAAAAAATGTACGGGCTGCCATTTGCTTATGTTTATGTTTATCATAGAGTCAAGAAAATAAAAAGAAAGAGATTTATGTAAAGTTGTGTAGAGTTTGTATATCTTTGTCCAAGTCTTGGCTTAGCAACCAAATC
The DNA here is from genome assembly GCA_026074375.1 of Tanacetum coccineum. NCBI lineage: Eukaryota > Viridiplantae > Streptophyta > Magnoliopsida > Asterales > Asteraceae > Tanacetum > Tanacetum coccineum. Next base: position 31,034 of record BQNB010036432.1, on the reverse strand, counting down.
AACGTGTATTCTTATAAATAATTTGCTAACCCGTTCACCCTAAATTCACCCAAAAGCCACTCAAATATATCCCATCCATTTCTATTTCTGTTAATGTTATCTTACACCTACACCCCCACAACCCTTAAAAAGACCTATTTGACAGTAATGACTAGTACTTGCGCCTAGCGGTGGAGGTTTTGATTCTTTACCAAGCCTATGGTAATTTATATGCTATGACAGGTAATGAGTGTTGATTTTCCGTTTTCCATAATTGTTATAATTTATTATACACCCGAGTGAAAGAGAGAATCCCAAACACTTATGTGAGGTGCTAGTATATACTTTCCGTGCTTTTAATTACGAGTCCCTAGAAGGTGTGTGTTAAAAGCTTTTAAAGAAGTAGGTTAAATGACCCTAAAATTTTCTATTGTCTAGTAGAAAAACCCATTTGCTTAAGGACAATAAGATCCGAATTGTGAAGGGGGATTTGATGTGTGTTATTTTATACATTTTTTTGGGGTCATTTAACATGTTAAATCATGCAAATATGCCCAGATTATGTGCTTAATCGTTTGTTTTCAAGTTTTTAGCACTTGGATGTCATTTGGAGGAAATACACATGACTTAGGCTCATTTGGAGAAGAAACGGACATGACTACGACTCTACACCAAATCCTTGAAGAAGTTGTGCATACAGAGTGTGGAGACGGCGTTGTGAGTTTCAGCGACGACGTCAAGACGTTTAAAGCTACGACGTCACATTTTTAACGAGGGCGTCACAATGTAGTTGACCTAAAGAAACCCTAAAAGATTCGGCGTCACAAGATAAAGAAGACTATTCCAGACTTGCGCACGAAGTATGCAATATTGTTTTGATCTTAACTTCTTCATACGAAATCGGATTCTGACGATTCAATAGCCCACGCGATCACAGCGAGATCTACAACTTTGTGAAATATGACGACGCGACGGTGTCAGGATTTTTCCAGACGGCGTCAGAAGTGTCTGAGTTAGGGATTTGCATATAAATACAACTTATAACTTCGTTTTCTGTAAGCTTGAAACCCTAAAACCGATTTTGGTTACTTTGGAGGTTGTTTTCTCTTGTTTTTCATGGTGTAATCCCATCCTATAACATCATATGATTCCGGGTTTGTCTTATCAATTCCCTTAACATGATGAATCCCAATCACATGATTATTATGTCTTATCGTTTGATTTATACCATCCTATAACATCATATGATTCCGGGTTTGTCTTATCAATTCCCTTAACATGATGAATCCCAATCACATGATTATTATGTCTTATCGTTTGATTTATGCTATGTTAGGCTAAATCTATTTTGTGTTTGCTTAGATGTAACAACCCCTAGATATGTATGTATGTTTATAATGATGAACCATGGTATGATTATTAATATTATGCATGTTTGATTGAAGATCCATGTGTTTACATACAAGAATCGTTAAATTAATTGGTAATAAACTAGTATTACATGATTAGGCAATCTTAACATGGAATTGGTTTATTCTTGGTCATTTAGCAATCTAAAGGCCTTAAAAACTTGACTTAGCAACCTAAGCTTGGATAAGTTAGTTAGCGATTTATACGTAAGCGTGTGTTAGTTAGTTAAAAAAGCAACCTCTAGGCTAATTAGTGATACTTGGCAACCTAAGACCACATAGGTCGAATTGTGTATGATATTGGTAGTCCTAATATTTTATGCTTATGTTTATGTCCGATTGAGAAACCTCATAGACATTGGCCATAGGTATAAAAGGGCGAGGGGATGTGAATGCTTAACCAAGCCATTTAATATTCATCATAGAACCAGTCAATTAATTATTCTTCAAAATTAAACACACATATTTAGGGGGCGTGAATTCTAAGTGAACACATTTTGCTTCTCTTGAGTTTTCTTTAATTCATTTTTATTTTATTGGTTGTTTTATCTTTATTGAAGTGGTTTAAGTTAGTCAAAATCCCCTCTCTCAATTATCAAATTTTCTTGCTTTCATAAAATACAAAAGCACAAAAAATACCCCTCCCTCAATCCTTAGACCTATTCGACATACTCTTCGAGCCTATCTCACTATTCCCCTAAAGAACAATCAATCCCTTGGATTTACCTATACTACACTACAACGGTTAGGTCCACTGCCTAGGAGGATTGTAGAACTTTTGTGGTTTTGCAAAATTCCGCATCACTTACTAATTAATAAGGGTTTGGGATCCCAATGTGAGATCCTAAATTTCAAAATGATAATCGCAATTCATCGAGGCCACTTACCATAGCTTTAAAATCCATAATAACTGAGTTGTGTCATTTTCATGAAGGTTTTACGGAGTGAGCTAAAATAGACCAAATATTCGATACAAAAGATACACAAAATATAAAACCATTTGGCTGGTTGTAATGAGAGTATAATGCTCGCTTAAGACACATGTCAGTGAAGCGGCTAAAGTTACACCTTATTAAGTCAACACCATGACATAACAAAAAAACACCTCATTCGATCAATATTGTTTTATGTAACTAGAAAAATAGTGGTTCTTTAATACATTCATCCTTATAAGCCATATGAGTAAAATTTTATATTGACTATTAACAAACACTTGATATTACATGCCATATAATCATACGTGCTATCTATTGGTAACTAATGTGGAAACTAGAAGGGGGGGGGGTTGAATAGTTTACACGTTTGTTTTACGTTTTAAAAGTTTACTTTCAAAAATGTTTAGATCCGAGTTATATGTTTAACCAATTCACAATATGAACAAGCAATAACTATCTAAACTAAAACTAGATAACAACAATAATAATGTAAAGAGATAAGGAAAGAAACAACCAAACCAAGACACCAAGATTTTTAATAAGTGGGTTCGGCCTATGAAGAATCTCTTCAGCCCGCTACTCCACTCCCCGAGTATCCGACTCGAGATTTCACTATGTCAACAAGCTCCCTTTAGGCGGAGAAAACCGTTTACACGTCGCTTATGTTATTTTCCGACACTAAGCTAAATGTCGAGTCCTAATCTTAGCTAGAACCAATCTACCACTTCACAAGATATACACACTCACAAGATCTACACTATCGGATCTACACAATATCCGAATCACACAAATACACAAGATAAATACAATAGAGGTTTGGTACTTTAGATGAAAAGAGAGAGATCAACAAATTAGCCACTCGATTCTTAACGAATACGAGTGTTTTTACTCTTGCACTTGAATGGAGAGGGAAGAGATTGAGAAGAAGAGATTAGATCACTTGAAACAAGATCTAAGTATGTTAGTGATCAAGATATTTAGTGAAGAGAAAGAAGTTTTTAGAGAGAGAAAGAAGAGACTGAAAAAATTTTCGTGCAAAAGGAATGATGTTTTCTGCTGGGAAAAGCAGTATTTATAGACAGTAAATCACCAACGATCAATCTGGTGGCGGTCCTTGGCGGTCCCCAGATATATAGGGGCCGCCAGGCCTATAACCGTGGGCCCCGACCACTAGACTTCGCTCCTGTAATTTTGTCTTTTTATGGTGAGGTTGTATCAGTTATGGAACATTCTATTTTGAGGAAAAATTTAGAATTTCAAAAAATAAGTTTTTAATAAAACTATTACTATTAATTAAGAAAATAATATTGTAAATTATTTTTGAGAAAATACTTTTGTAGAATTAAAAGTTGAGGAATAAGAGAAAAATATTTTCAGATCACTAATCATCTTAAATATTTTTGTTTGGTCCCCCCCATACCTTATCTAGTGATCACTAACTTAGAAATGGAATTTTACATCTAAATAATATTTGTAAACGTTTTAATTTTTATTTGTAAACGATTTATACATTTTTGAATTTATTATCAAAACGTTGAGAGGTCAAAAAATAATAAAATTCTACGTTTTTAGATATATTTGTATTTATCTAATCTCCTCATTTATTAATGATGACAAAATATAAACTCATTTTTAAAAAAATTAAAGATGTCCCAAATTATCAAAATTGAGTTACTGTCCATTTATCTCCCCTTTTTGTCGACTTCAAAAAGAACGATCATCTAGTTTGAAGGAGGAAAGGAATCGACGATATCAAAGACCCCCTTGATGTATCTACCCCTTGATCCAGGCACCAAGGGATTCAATCTTACGAAAATTGTTTTGCTACAAAAAAAGGTTAGAAGTACAAGTGCAAGACAAATATCTTTCAAGGTAACACATTGTATTTAATTCAACAAAAGTAGAGTTTCATTCAACCAAAAAGAAACTCATACAATAGTACATCCAACTAATACATTCATGAAATAAACCTAGATCTAATACAAGCTAAGAGAAATAATACTACATAAGTCTTAAAATGAATTCATGGATTTCATAAAGAATGACTTTTTGAGCAAAAGATTTTGGGGTGACACGTTTATGAAAACATTTAAAGATTTTTCAAGGTGGAGGTGGAAAGTATCAGGTGATTGCGGTAGTGAGAAGATATTCAAGATGAGCAAACATGATGTTCATCTCATCTATTAAAGTAAAGAAAAGGTTTCGGTTGTGAGAACAACATATGCAAGTTAACCCATAATAGTCATGATAGTTGTAGAAAAGAGGAGCCCCATGATAGGTGGTATGAGTTGTGGTGGAGATAGTTGGGAATGAAGTGTCAAGAATGTGATCAAGAGAGTGATTATGGGACAAAATGAAAGTGTTATATCCAAAGAAGGATGACTTTTGAAGTGGTTGAGGCTATAGAGGTTTAGGAGGACCATCCCATAATGGTGTCCCAAGCAAAGGGGTTCAAGTGATAAGAGATAAGTTGGGTCAATTGAAGAAGGTGGTGAAATTTATGTAGAGTTTTGTATTAAAAGGAAGAAGATGTGTTCTTGACTTTTGATGATGTTTGATTATGTGGATATGGATTTTTGATGGTGCGTTTGAGGAGTTTAAAGATGAAGAAGTTGTGGATAGGAGAAGGTGTGTGTGTATCGTCATCACAAGATATGTATGACAAATAGTATAGTCTATGAGGGATAATGGTGAGTTTGATTTTACTTGGAACTTTTTAGATGAGGAAGCATTACTGGAATTCCCATGGTAGAATGGTGTTAGGAAGATAAGATGATATAGAAGTGGGGAGGATGAGTAACTTTAATTTAGGGGAAAAGATCAAAGTTTAAAAGAGCATGATATTGAGTTTTTGATTCCAAAAGTGGTTTAGGAAAATGCAGAAGGTTTAGCTGGGTCTAAGAAAGAATAGTCAACTGCACAGAAAATCAGGAGCCACGATAAAAAAATTTGTGACTTCTGATGGCGGTCCCGTAAATACCTGGCTGTCCCATATATATTAGGGGGCCGCCCAGTAGTTATGGGGGCCATTCTTTAGAGACAAGGAATTTTTCCAGTTTTCCTGATTTTCTGTAAATCCTGTATAGAAACAGTTTCCTATTTTTCCCTTTTGTAGTCAAATCTAATTTATCATGAATCATCTAATACTTAAGAATCAAGATTATAAGACTAAACATTCTAAACTCAATCAAGAAATCATATGTAGGCAAATTTTACAATTTCATAAGCATGCATAATATAACAGTAGCCAAAGCATATCAAAGTGCATGCAAGCATTGGTTAGGATGATAAAATTGAAATGAATCATCCAAAACAATATCATGTTGCCCCAAACTAATAAGTAGCATAAGTTTAAATACCTAAGCGTAATAGATTGGTAAGTAATATAGATAATAATGTCATACAGTAATTTCCCTCATAGTTTACTTCTTTATGTTTCTCCACAACCTTCTGAGACTTTTTTCGATTGACATTACTCCACCACGTTGCTCATCTTGTAATTGTACCTGACTGTTTTGTGATAATTCTGTTGCATGGTTAAAATATCAAGTGAGGGATCAGTGTTAAGGTGGGTTTTTTGAAAAAACTTGAGGAACTTTAATGGTTAAGTAATATTGACATAACGAATGGGGGAAGGAGTGCTTGCACGCGAGTTCCTTCGCAATTCCATCGGCATCATCATCGATGAATGCATAGGAGGAAGGTTGGTCAAAGTGGAGGAGAGGTGGATAGACGACCTCTCATCGTGCATGATCCCTTCTGGGCATTCGATCTAGTTTGAGCGGCAAGAGGGTTTCATGACACGATCGTACAAGACCATAAGACTTATTTTGCAATTCGGGATTTTCACAATGATGAAATCAAACAAGCGGGTTAATAGCATACCTAGGTAGAATTTAACCTAGTTGATCTTAGTGAACCCCACTCTATTCGATTGCCATAAATAAGCAAGATTGAATTTTTGGCAGTTTGCAACATAATAGAAGCATATACAAAGACATACGGTAACGGGACCCGTTACCCCCCAAACATAAAACATTTTCCCGAAATATATTCATCCAAGTTTCAAAGTTGACACAATATCACGAGTGAGAATTGATAATCATTGAACCCAAACTTCTTCTTGATGATGGATTGGCGAGTGACTATGATTCTTCTTGAAATTCTCGAATATACGAGATGATATCATTGGGAGAAGGGAGGAATGGTTTTGATTATGGGCCCCCTTCAAAGGGGCACCACATACCAACTCATCAAGTGACCCCAATTGTCATAAAGACACAAACACACCCCTCACAAGGTATTCAAGAATTTGAGAAAGTCCCTTCAAGAGAAAAAGATAAGTATTGTGTTTTAAATGACAAATTCAACAAACATTTGACCTTTGTCAGAATAAATCAATCGATATTGATTGAAAAATTTAAGAATAAAACGAGGACACACTTGTTCATTGATTTCAAGGAGACACTCAAACTCGACAAAATGGAACAAAGACCGAACATAGTTTAGATCCGTAAAGTTATCAAAAACCACCCTACCCTCGTGAATGTAATGTTCTTCAAGGTTTCTTAGTTTTTTTCTTTTTTGGAGAACGAAATTCATGTGAAATTTTAGGGATATAGTGTCTTATATTTTTGTAATCATCAGAAGATTTACGAGGCATGATTTCCTAAAAGAAAATGAAGTCACATTTTATTACTTTTTACTTGTAAATAATATTGTCCCCCCCACATGAGCAAATTGCTTCTAGTGTGTGCCTAAATGTAACAATGTGAGTAACGAATAAACTCGAACCTAAATTATAAAATCATAAGAGTTAACCAAACGCTTCTTTAATTTGATTTTTCTCATCAAACAAGTCAAAAATACATATGAATTATGTATCTTGAAAATTTGTTTCATGAAGATCATAATACATGTGTTTGAAAAACCGTTTTGGGGTTGGATTAACAATGCATAACAAACAATTTTTATTATGTTTCCTAACGTGAAGTGAAATTGAAAAATAAAATAGAGGTTTTTGGTTCAAAATCAATTTTTCAACAAATTCACTAATGTAAGCAAATCATATGTCTAACGGGAAGCATAATTAGTTAAACATTGTAACTAGTAAGTCTTAGAAGTCCAAAAATATGGAAAGAAAAATCAAAATTCCCAATTTCAATTTTTGGTGTTCATCATAAACCCTAAACTCAAATTGAAAGAAAATAGATAAAATAACTTACAATTTTATGATCTTTAAATGGTTAGGAATGAATATAAGGTGTAGATTTATCTTTAATTTTGAGTTTTTATTGGTAATTTGGTCGAGTTCGTCAGTGGCAGCACGAAGAGGGGTGTTTGTTTTTGTGATTTGAATTTTTTTGTTTAAGTGTTCCATATTATGATCTGCTGATAGCGGTCCTATATCTCTTGATGGTCCCAAATATATTGGGAGCCGCCTATATAGGGGTCGCCTTCAGTAAGGGTATTGGACTTGAGTTTTTGATGAAAATTTAACAAAGAGGAGTGACATTTTAATTTGCATTTCGCGAATTAAAAATGCTTAAAGTACTTCGGATGAAGTATTCAAGTTGTCACGACACGGAATAGAACACAGACTAGAATTGAGACAGAAGAAGGATAAGCAGACTAATGTGATTTATGAATGCGTTCCATCATTCCTAAACCAATACTAGAATATTAAATGATAATCACTATTTAGAGAGGTTGTAGTAAGAATTGTACCGTAATAATTGTCGTACGGACGGCACTTTTTCGTTTTTGAGATATGACCATTCAGGACAATATCACGAAGAAAGTGGAGACGTATTTTGATGTGTTTGGTACGAGAGTGTTGCACTGGGTTTTTGCTAAGGTCAATCGCTCGCCTTTGTTGTCGCACATGATGGAAACGTCGTCGAGTCGTACGTCGTAGTCGATGAGAGCCTGTTTCATCCATAGTGCTTGTTGACATGCCCTTTCGACGCTTACGTATTTGGCTTCGGAGAAGATATAGCTAGAGAAATTTATAATTTTTCTTATTGAGAAACCAATATGTTTAAACAACAACCCACGAACATACAAATTACCGCTAGTGCTCTTTCGACCACATAATCTCCCGCACGATCAAGTCGGCATAACTACAGTTTCTTGCCGTCCGCCTTAGAGATGACCATAATCCAAATTGCGTAAAGTGCTTTAATGTATCGGAAGATACGTTTAACCGCTTCAAGGTGAGAGGTTTTGGGAGCCTCTTGGAAGCAGGCACAATGGCACACACTAAACATGATATCGGGCGTACTTGCCGTTAGGTATAATAAACTACCTATCATGCCTCGATACTTGGTACTATCTAACGACTCACACTCTTCATCTTTTGTGAGTTTAGTATCGGAGGATAATTGGCATGATTCACACCGTAAAATATATAATAAATAATAAATATAAAAATATATAAAACAGTGATAAAAAACCAACAAGATCAATAAAACCGAGAAGTAAGTAATAAGCTTGTCCCGGGTCGTTTATCCCCTCAACGAGGCTTTACTGGTAAATCATACGATCGAAGATTTGAGTTTTGAATAAGGAATGTATTGGGAAGTGGAAAAAGTCAAATTAGATAATAACGGACTAAAACGTTTAAGAAAAACCTAGAAATTACGAAATTAAACTAGAAAACGAGACCCCGAATCCCGAACAAAAGGGGGAAAAACCTAAAATCTTTAAAAATAAACCTACGAAGAAATTTTTGCTTCTAAACTACTCTAGGGATCAAATAACGAAGAATGAAAAAGACTAGACGAGAACGGAGTTTTTATTGACCCCAAAAACGAGTCAAAATAAAATCCCGTACCCGGACCCGTTCTTTAAAAGATGAAAATTTGTAAAAATGACCCAACGAAAATTTTTTATATTTTCCTATCAATCGCTTAGTATGATAAAATAAAATTTTTCTAAAAAAGCAAAATATTTTTATTGATAATTTTTGTATTTTGTTTATGAATTAAATAAACTTTTAACTAAATTAAATTGTAAAAAATATTAAACGATTACAAAAAATTCTGAAATTTTTTTCTAAAAATACTTTACTCTATAAGGTTCCTACGAAAATAAGAAACACAAAAATAATGCTAAAGAAAATAAGCCACGAAAATAGCTATAAGCTTTATAAGCTTAATTTTTGTGTCAAAAATGACCTTAAATAAGTTAGCCCTTGGTCTTTAACGAAAAGACCCAAAGGGCTCAGCGTATAAGTGTTGGTACAAAGGGAGGGGATGTATCGAGGGGTCCCGGGTTCGAGTCTTGCTCACCCGGGTCCCTTGTCTTCCCCTCTTTTTTTTGCAAAACTCTAGGGTAGAAATTGTAAAAAACTAAACTAAAGGGTAAGCGGGCTAACTATTAACAATTTACACTACAATGTAAACGGGCAACCCTGAACTATGAGAAAACTACAAAAACGAGACCCTACGCTTTAGGCTTTAATTTTGGCTTATTAAAATAAAATTGGAGAATTAGCAAAAACTAAAACTACAAATCGTGTACTAAGGGGCTTATTCTAATCAACATTAATAAAGGCACTTTTGACTTTTGTCCACAGAACAAGCTAGAAAATAAGCAATTTCAAAACTGTTACAGAAAGTAGACTTTTCCTAAACTTTTTATATTTTGGCTTATTCCTAGCTTATTACTAGATGAATTTTGAAACTAAAAGAAACTACTTGTAGCTTAAGATGTGTACTAAGGATATCTAAGAAAAAATTAGCTAAGCTTTAACAAAAATAACAAGAGAATTGAACTTAAAAAGTGCAAGTTTCAGGCTTAAACTGTTATAAGCTTTTTCAAATAAGCTTCACAGCTTATTTCTAAACTTTAGAAGCTGAAATTTTATGAAAATAATCTTACCTACCTACACTACTTTATACTACCTAGGATAAAAGGTTTCTAACAATTCCAACTAAAAATAAGAAATCAAGAAGGAAATTAAACTAGAAATATAAGTTGCTGTTGGTTGTTGCTGATGCAATCTATTGCTGATGCAATTGACCTAAGCACTTATTTGTAGGCTAAATTTTGAAATGAGAACTCTAAAACCTTACTTACTTATCATGTCTAAAACTGAATTGTCTATGTTTGGACTCTAAAGTACCTTAAATCTCTAAACACTAAGACTATCTACACAAATAAACTGCCCTGGTGCAAATGATGAGTTTTTAAACTCTAAACTTTGTAAAACTAAACTCTAACCTTTAAAACCTGCTTAAAACTTGCTATACTACCCTAACACACCTGAATGAACAACTTTGACATAGAGAAGTTGACTTTAGGAGTCAAAAACATCTAGGTGCCAAACACTCCTTATTGAAAAACTCCTAAACTGTCTAAAGTGATCTTTAAAAACTGGTTTAAAAACTAAAACAGCTTAAGCTTTTTATCTACTCACTCTAATTTTAACCTAATTAAGCTATTTGAACTATAAGACCTACAGCTTATTAGAAAGAAATAGCTAGTTTCTCTCTTAGGCTTATTACACTACTTATGACATAATTTAAGGAATGAGAACTAGAAATGTTTATAACTAGAACAGAACAAAGCTAATACATCTACAAGCTAATAAAGAAAAGTAAAACATGATTAAACATGAAAATTCAAAAGAAATAAGCAATTTGATATAAGCTATACATTTGCTAAAATGAAATTTAGAAAAGGAAAAACCTGATTTGAAGAGTCCTTCCTTCACCTAGACACCAAGAGAAGAAGGTCTAGGTGATCCTAATGGCTTCCAAAAAGCCTCTAACCTTAAAACCAACAATAAGCTGAATTTGAGCCTTATTTGCTCTGTTGCTTCCAAATAGCACAAAACATACACAAGTGTCCATTATATATTAGTAAAATGTAATGAATTGAGTAAATGATCAACTAAAACAGAACTTTAGCTAATATTTGAGCTTGTGAATAGTATTAAGCTCAAATGAGCTATTAAAGCTAATAGATGAAAAACCACTCAACTTGAAACGAAATAACAAGAACACTTTGTAAACTGAATTGTAATTAAACAAATGAAGAAGTACAAGCTTATAAGAGAAGAGTACAAGAGCTTTAAAGCTGTTTTTAAAAAAACTTGAAAGTAAAATGCTTAATATTGAAGGACATAACAAAACCTGAAAATTAAAACATAAAAACTACTCTGTGCTTCTTCATTCTTCTCCTCTTTTAATAACCGAGTCTTCAAACCCCAAGGTGATTTATGTTGTGTTTAGTTTGTGATAGCAAAACCCAAACTCATCTAAACCTGTACGAATAAGCTTGGTGAGTTTGTGGTGAATGCCAACTGGATGGTTTAAGTGGAGGAGGGGGGAGGTGTTTGTTCATGGGGTTTTTGAGGTGCAGGGTAGAAGAGTGAAGTTAAACCCGTGAGTGGGTTTTGGGTTTAGGGAATTTGGCGGGAAAGAACTAGTTGAGTATGAATGGTAACAGGCAAAGAGTTTGGGACTTGGCAAAGAAGTCCCTCCAAGTTACTATGAGTACTAGCAACCATGGTCCTGTTGTTATCAAACTTTGGGGACATGGCAAGTTAAGTACCCCAGAGTATCTATAACTCATTGCATAAACGTCCTTGATATGTACAAGTTAAGGGACTTGACAGTTTTAGTCCTTGTAGTGTGATTTTGCCAAATGGCAGTTTAGGTCCTTTGTCTTTAACTTTTCTATTGTCTCTTATAAATATAAGTTTAGTGGGATTGGCTAATTCAACCCTTAAACTTATAATGCCTTGACTTGTTTGAACTTTTTAACTTCGGGTTACTTGGACCTTTGATCAGTTGACTTTTTCTGTTGACTTTTTGAACTTGATTGACTTTTCCGGTTTGATTTTGGCTTTTGTCCTTTCACAGTCTTTTCCATTCCGAGTCTGGTTTTGTCGTTTTGGCTTTGTTTTTCGTCCTTTTCTTAGATATCCGTTCCTGCACAATACAATTAGCAAAACAAGCATATATTTGGCATTTTAAGTCCGTTTTTGGTTATTTTAGCTCGTTTTTAAAGGTAAAAGGTATGTGTATTTAAGCACATACCAAAATCCCCCATACTAAGGTATTGCCGTGTCCTCACGCAATGCTATGAAGTAAGCATTTACGAAAACTAAGAATCTCAATCCCCCTCGACTAATAACTTTGAAAAGTAGCAAAGTGTTCGTCAAGGGAAACTAAAGAATCAAAAGCTTCGACAAGTCCCGTTTTTACCATTTTTTTATTTGTACACTAACTATCCCTAATATTTTTGGATTTTTCTTTTTCTTTTCTCGACTAACGTTTTGACCTTTCTTAATTTTGTCAATCAGGATGGGATCATAGAATGAAAACCCCATAGAATAATCTACGGATGTCCTGACGGATAAATTCATCGTCCCCGATTTTCACTAGTTCCAAACCAAGCAATTAACCAAGATCATTTGTCAATATAAGTCCCTAAATGCTAAAGCAACTCATACTTATGACTTGTAACTTTTAACTCCCAACATGATCGCGTATATGAATTTAAAAATGTATGAACACATTTCAACTCAAACCATAGATCAACTTATTATCCAAAGTCGTGATTCAAGATGAATCAAGACTCAAAGCAGAACCAACTTACCTTGTAACTTGATTTTAAGAACAGATTTTAACTGTAGAACTATTTGCAACATTTCCATCATTAAATCATAAGTTTCTTAATGCTAGAATGCCGTTTGCTTAGTAGAGAAACCTACCCTAGGCCTCGCTCCCTAGTAGGATATCCACAACCCAACTACCGATGTTCTTAAAGTTTGAAAACCCACCTCGTTGGCTAAGCGAAATGGGAAAATCACAACAACACTTCTTCCTAATAATGGCTAAGATAAGTGTCTTAGTTTTGAACCCTCACCTAACCTCAGCATCCTGGTGAGATATCACAACATACCAAATCCTAAGAAGTAAAGATGTCTTAGTTTGAACCCCCCCCTCGGGTTTTAGCGGAGCGGGATATCACGACACATCTTTTACTTATTCCATATAGACAAAAGTATGGCTTCATTGGCAATAAATTGCAATACTCATCATTATTTTTTGCATTCATACTTCTTTCATGCTTTCTTTTTGCATTTAACTTTCGAATTATTAAGAACAGAAAAATCTCGCTTTAAAGAACCAAGTTAAAAATTTGAAGCTATTTCTAAAACATTGATGACTTAGTGAACTGAAATTGAGCACGTATGGTTAGGTGGATTAGAAGCTAATAGGAGAAAAAGCCACAATTACTCATATAATTTTTTGTCAGCACATAAACTTAATTATAACTCTATCACTCTCTTGGTTCTTCCACCTTATTAAAATTCGAAGCAATCGAATTCCGTGAAAGCTTAGCCTACATGCGGTAAGATGAGGACTACTAGGGCTTCAACACGCCCGATCGAGTCGAAAAATTATTCTCATTCTACCCATTAGGAAAGTCAAAACTGTGACAAAACACTTATTTTATTTTGGTAAAATTTTTTTAAATTTTATCATTTTTTTGTTGGTATTCTTTGCAAAAAATATGGTGGTAAAACTGGATTACGTAAACAAACGACTGCAGGCAAAAATCAAAACGAAGATCCCCCCCATACTAGAACTAAACATAGTCCCTCGCTGTTTTCAAAGGGGTTCCTACGTAAATCTAAGGCCGTTTATGAAGTGTGCCAAAAGATAAAACGTTAGTCGATTAGTTTTGGATACTGGATTCCCAAAATGAAGCTGAGGATGTGAAACTCATGTGGATACTGCAAGCACGAGAGTCTTCACAATCCGGGAAATCCTGGACATACAATACAAAGCACACAAAACATGGACAAAACACGGGTAATGGAAAATGTAAGCCTTCACACACAAAACACTTATTAGCATAAAGAAAGAAGATAGACTGGATAAGCATGGGGTGCCTCCCACGAAGCGCCTTGTTTTTATTAACCGAGTCACAAGCTCGACTCGACCCCGAATTCATTGGTCCATGGGGGAGCAAGTGGAGGGTAAAATCATCATCGGACTTTCATTCAAGTGGTTTGGATAAACATTGAATTTCATGAAAGTTCCACTCCGATGAGATACATCCGGCATAAAAGAATGATAATTTGAGATGCCGGGATCAAAAATGATATCTTCATCCCCACAGGAGAGAAGATATGGTGGAGCAACTGGATACGTGAGAAATGGAAGAAAGATCCATACAATATAAGCGAAGAGAGGTTCACTTAAAAGTATGAAATCCGTATCCAGGGTGAGATGGGTGGGTAAAACATTAGGCACATGAACTCTTGGTTCTCTTGTTGGGAAAATATCATTCACCACATCCATAGTAAGATTGCCCAGCTCGGGCTCAATCTTAAAGCAGAAATGATCATACTCTGGTGGAGATATGATGTGAGCAAGTTCATCGGCGAACTCCTCATGATAAAAATCACTCCTATCGGCAGGAGGAAATGGATTGATCGAAAGATCAAAGATAAACGAATCATATTGAGAAAAGTCAACATGAGTAGTGGTATTGCCACTACTCTTTTCTTTAATATGATCGTCATCAGAATAGAAAGCTTCATAATTCGGAAGAGATAAATCAGAATGAGTAGTGGGACTGCCACTACTAATCTCTTCCAAATCAAAGCAGAAAGTTTCAGCTTCGGGTGAAGAATTATCAAAGGTGTTAATCTCCTCCAAGAAAAGGTTAGGAGATGTGGAGGAAGACTGTGAGGAGTAGTACCGGGTCACAACATCGGAAGAGGGAATTGGGGGAAGTGGGATATCTCTTAATGAATCGATCTTAGCAATAAGAAGATTGACATTCAACAATTTTTCACGAAGGATATCGTCTTTGATTGTTAAAAGAATGTCAGCATCAATCATTCCAACGCTTCCGGATTAAAACAATCTCCACGCCTCTAGTGACGATCTCAACATCAGGGGATGATGCATCGACATAATCGATATCCTCACCGTAGGGAGAATCGTCATCACTTGAAGAATTATCATCGTCAGAATTGGACACAAAAGAACTCCTCAGAATGTTCATTGAGAGCATTAAGAGGGGTGGTATTTTCACAAAGAGGCACATCACATATTTTGTCGGGAATACCCTCGGACTCACTTGGGATTGGGGACAGGTCCTCACACACTAGACTTTTACTTCGTCCGATTTCGTTGCTCTGGAAATAGTGTTTCAAGATGCTTGTCCCCCATACTTAGAGAGTTATCGGGTTCTCGATGGGTTTATAAACGGGTGTGATTGCAGTGGTGTTGTCTTCGTCATCATCGTAGCAAATGAGAAATCTTCCAATATCGATCTTTAGCCGCTTGCTCTTCCGCAATTCGCTTTTCTTCTTCCTTCTTTTGTATAACTTGACCAACCAAATCACGTAAGGTTGTCATTTGTTCCATAAGCTTATTTTGAGAATTGAGAAGGTCATTTTGAGAATTGAAGATTGGATGATTGCGGTTTTTTGTCAGGGGTGAAGACTGTGTCAAAACAAAAGAATTATTATATAGCGCAAGATTTTGCCTCCCATGATAATAGTCTTCATTCATTGGGTGACATTTGGTAAGTTTCTGAGGTCCCCCGCAATTTTCACAAAAGGAATATTGTTGTTGAACATCTTAGTGGAGGGTGAATAAATCAAAGTTTTGATTGAACACGGGTCCTGATTGTAGACAGAGGACTTGGAGGTGGACAATCGTAACCGTAATGAGAATCGTTCCCACATACTCACAAGAGTATGGCACGTATTGGGATTGTGGAGGATGGTTTGCAACACTTGGAGAATCGTTAGAAGAGTACGGAGTTGAAGAAAATTGTTGGTGTTCCCATTTCCAATCGTTACAATAAAATCAAAAAAAACAAAAAAAAAAAAAAAATAAAAAAGAAAAAAAAAAAAAAAAAAAGAAATAAAAAAAAAAAACAAAAATCAAGATAAAAAAAAAAAAAAAAAAATCAAATAAAAAAAAAGAAAAAAAAAATAAAAAAAAAAAAAAAAAAATACAAAAAAAAAAAAAAAAAAAACAAAAAAAAAAAAAAAAAAAAAAAAAAAAAAAAAAAAGAAAAAAAAAAAAAAAAAAAAAAAAAAAAAAAAATAATATTTAAAGATAAAAAAAAAAAAAAAAAAATAAAAAAATCAAAAAATAAAAAACAAGAAAAAAAAAAAAAAAATCAAAAAAAAAAAAAAAAACAAAACAAAAAACAAAAAAAAAAATAAAAAAAAAAAAAAAAAAAAAAATAAAAAAAAAAAAAAAAAAAAAAAAAAAAAACAAAAAAAAAAAAAAATAAAATAAAAAGAAATAAAATCAAACAAACAAAGAAAAAACAAAAAAATAAAAAAAAAAAAAACAAGAACTCCATTTGTATTCATTAACCACATTTTAGGCACTGTACCAAGAAGAATTGTTGTTTTATTGTAAACTTTGTATGTTTTGTAGCGGGCTCACTGTAAGTGGTTTGAGTGTTAGCATGGTTTCCCGGATTACGAGATAATCGGAACTCTCGGAGGGCAATTATAACGAATGAGCACCTTTCCCACAAGTACTTACAAGTGATTGTCGACAAACGCTTCCATCTAACGAATCCACCGCATCGTGACAACAATGGTCATTGTAGAGGACTTGGTGAGGAATTTTCACTGGGGTCCTGATTACCAACGAATGGCTCTTGAGGAGCATTAACAACGTGGGTATTGTCATCGGATGACTCGGAAGTATCTTGAAGGTCTTTGAAAATTTAATTTCTAACACAATATGGTAAATAATTTTTCCATAAATTTCTTTGGAAAGAGCATCATCCATGACAATAAGACCATCACGGGCGGTTCCACACCTCTTGCACACACTTGCCAAATTCGATGGGGGTTTTAGGAACAAGAATCTTGTTCTTCAAGGACCCTTTTCTTGAAACAACAAAAGTTCTTGCAGTGTACAAAATCCACAGGGTCGAGCATTCTTTTAATCGCGGTAATCGAATTCAAACGATTAATCGAATGATAGAGGATTCAAACGATAATCGAATGACGTCATAAGAATTAAACATGAAGATGGATAAGAAAAGAATTAAATGATACGAAGAAAAAAAAGAAGATTATTTTTGGTTTTTTCATTAATTCACAATTTATTTTAACGGACAAAATGATAAGACAACTTAAACCTGATAATCAGCAAGCTTCACGGTAGCTCTTCGAAAGAAAAACTCACAAAGGAGCGGAGGAGAGGGATAGCGCGAAGCTTATTTCTCCTTTCGGGTCGTAGTTCGTTGGAACAACCCTCCTTATACCCCTCTTATAGTTTGTTTAACTTTCAAAGGTGAGCCGTACCTCGCAAGAGACACAAAAGGCAAGTTTTTAAATCTTTTGTTCGAGTTGGGAACCAACAAGTTCACCGGAACTTATTATGATAATACCTCAGTTGAGAATATTATATTTTGGTATTTTACCAATTTGTGAATTTTATTTTCTTTTTTATGGACAATGTTTTTATATATTTTTTTTTTTTGGGTTTTTCTTTTGCTTTTATATGATAATTATACTAATAAAAGAAAATAAAAATATTTTTGTATTTTTTATATGTTTATAAAAGAAATACTTCACTAATGTTAAACAAAAATGACCAAGTACTGTCGTAATACGGTTTCACAGCCTTCCCTGGCAGCGGGCCAATAATTGATACGTCCAATCCACACCTTTAAAAATAATATAATGTATAATAAAATATAAAATATATTTAGTTATGGATAGTCTAAAAGCAGAATCAATTAATATCCGATGATGTCGTATAAAATTTTGTCGGGTCGTTTATCCCCAACGGAGGAGCTCGTGCTGGAGATTCGATACAGTCAAGAATTGTGTAAAGGATTTTTTGAATTTGGAATCACAACTACAAATTTATAGCTACAAACTTAAAAACAATTAACTAGGACGAAATTTTAATTACAGAAAATTAAGAAAACGCTCGAGCTGTAAAACTGAAATTTAAAATCTTAAGACTACTTTTAACAAATTTTATACCTAAAAATCAAACTTTAAAAGTAGAAAATTTTAGGAAAAATAATTAGAGAATTTTTTTAGCTTTTTGAATTTTTAGGCAATTTTTATAAGAAAAATGACATTACTAAAAATAAACTTTTTAAAAAAATAAAACTAAAATTCTATTTTTATTTGTTTCAAGAAATTACTGAATTAAAAGAAAATTTTTACAAAAGAATTATCTTTTTCCTAAACTTTTTTTCTCTTTTCTCATGTATTGTTATTAGAAAAAAGAAATTGCTAACAAATATATTTTAATTCCTAGAAAATACAAATTAAACTGGAGAAAATAAAGAAAATGGTTTTTAACAACTAAAGGGCAGAAAATTTATAGAGTAAAATTGCCAAATTTTATAATACTAATTTGAATATAATTTTGCCAATTAAACCTAACCCTAAATTTTATTGTAAACTAAAATTAAAAATAAGTTAAAGTCTATTTTATTATTCTAGTCTCTACCTCCCCACCACCTCTTCCTAAAAATTCAAGTACTAAATAAAAACCGATACAGGGTTAGAATTAGATAAAAGAAAGAAAGAAAAGGGTTTAGATAGGCGGAGGTAATGTCACTAAAATTTCTCTCTAGTTAAAACGGGGTAACCTTGACACCCCCCCCCCCATGATATATATACAAAACAGATCCCTAACGTATATGGCTTATTTTGGCTATAACAATTGATGAGTCAAGATTCAGCTACTATAAGACTGTCACTAATACAAATTGTGTTAAAGAGCATATCTCTGAACAACACTTTATAAAGGCACTTTGACTTTTGGCAAACAGAATTATAGTTAGAAAAAAAGCTCTTTTGCTACTGTTTACTAGAAATATGGGTTTTAACTAGCTTTTTAGGTTTTGACTTATTTCTAGCTTATTACTACATGAAATTAAGAACTAAAAGAAGCTATATGTAGTATAAGAGGTGTACTATGTATATTTAACAAGAAATAAGCTAAGTTTAAACTAGAATAAGAAGAAAAATGATATTAAAAAGTGCAAGTTTTAGCTTATAACTGTTTTTAAGCTTTTTCTAATAAGCTAAACAGCTTATCTCTACATTCTAGAAACTGAAATTTAGAATATAAGCTATGCTAATGATATAGAACTAATCTAGATAAAAGATTTTTAAAATTCACAACCAGAAATGAAAATTCAAAAAGGATATAAGCTAAAATCTTAAACTGCTATTATACCATTTTTGCAGGAAAAATAAGCTATACCAAAAAAAACTTAAAGTGAAATCTAAAATGATGAATTTTGTAAAACTATTGGAGTACTATAAATGTGCTTAATTCTAATCTCTAACTCTTACTTATAAAAGCTTAAAAATTGATACTAGAAAGTGGCTTCAATTGAAAATGAACAGCAGAAACTCTTGTTGTTGCTGATTTGATTGACCTCCCAAAAAAATTAGTCAGGCCGATCTTTTGATATTGAGAAACACTCTAAACCTACTCATTTAATGTATGTAAACCTGCCTTATCCTTATTGGAACCTAGGATGACCTTTGAACCCACTTAACTCTAAAATTCTATAGAGCTTAAAAAACTCCCCTGGTGCTATAGTGATTTAAACTCTAAATCATTGATTCGCCAAAACTAACTTTTAAATCTTATTTAAAGACTTGTATTATGCCTAGAACAAAACTGTATGAAGAGCTTTAACATTGAATTTTTGACTTTAAGAGTCAAATACATCTAAATCCAAACACTCCTTAACAAAAACTGTCAAATCTAAAGTAAACTTAAAATCTATTTTAAAGCTAAAGCTTCTAAAACCTTTTATCTACTTTTACTAATTTTCAGCTAATTAAGCTACTTTAAACTAAAAAACCTATACGCTTATGTGTTAAGAGTAAGCTAGTTATCACCCTAAGCTATCTTAATACTAATAATCGACAGAATTGAGTATTTAGTTCTTGTATTGAACTAAAACACTAAAAACAACTCAATACATTTGAATCTCTAAGCTAACTAAACAAATCTAAACACAATTAAACACAAATAAGAACAAAGACATAAGCTAATTGAGTAAGCTAAATTTAAGCTAAAATGAAATGTACAAGATAAAACCTGGAAATTGAATGTCTCAGAACCTAGCCATCTTATATGAATGAGAGGCTTTTAAAAACAATGAACTATTGTGCTCCCTAGCCTTAAACCTCAATAAGCTGAATTTGAGCTTATTGTTCCTTATTACTTCCAAGCTTGATAAATTTGAATTCAAATAATCATGTTTTGATATGAAATGAACAAAACATGTAAATGAGTGACTTAAATCAAGCTTTTGACTAAATTTGAGCTTACTAACAAGTATAAACTCAAATGAGCTTATTAGAGCTTATTGAAGTAAAAACAGCTTAAATTTGAAATGAAAAACACTTGAAACTTTAAAACTGAATTTTATTACTCAAAATAGTAAAGTACAAGCTTAGAGATTAAAAGTACAAGTATTTAAAGCTGAATTTGGAAAACTCAAAGGAAAATGCTTAAAAATAAGAAAAGTTACAAACTGAAAATCAAAACTACTAACTAACTCTGTCTTCTTCTTCTTGCGCTATAGACTGCCCTCCGGCGCTTGCTGGCGGTGCTTCTTGTGTTTGTGCTGTGAGAGGTAAACACAAACAATCTGAGCCCTTCAAATTTCTTGGTCTCCAATCCACTTAATCTCGGCCTTTGATTCGGCTTTTGGTGCTAAAATTTACCCGGATTGCCAACATGGCATGGTATCATGTGATGGGGTTTTAGTGGAGGTAGGGAGAGGGGATTGTTCTTTGTGTATTAGGAGTTGTCACGGGGAATAGGTGTACAGCAGTGAATATTGGCACAGAAGGGGTTTTTGGGGTTATACTGGGATTAAAAAGGGTTCAGGGGTAATAGGGTGTATGTTTGGGGGAATTGGCAAATATGCGCCCCCTCATGTTATATCACTTCATTGCATGCTATGGTCCTTGTGTGTTATAGTAGTTTTGCGGATTGGCAAAATAAGTCTCCAAAGGTTTATATCACCTTTTGCAATACTCGTCCATGGTGTTATTAAAGTTTATGGACTGTGCTAGTTTCACCCCTTGGAGTATATGTTTGCCAAATTTGCGGTTTGGCCTTGTCTTCTAATTCCTCCCGTTTTCTGCATTAAATTACAAGTTTAGGATCTTAGCAATTTTAATACTTATAATTATATATCCTTCAATGTTGACATTTGGATTCTGTCGAGGTTGACTTGGGTTTGACTTTCCAGGCTTGCGGCCTGGACTTTGACTTGTCTGTTTTCTGCTTTCCTTTCGAGTCCGGTTTTGTCGTTTTTGCTTGTTTTTCGTCCTTTTCTGTTGATATCCGTTCCTTGCAATACAATACAAATAGCAAAACAAGGTATATTTGGATTTAAGTACCGTTTTTGGGTATATTTTAGAAGCTTGTTTTATTTATTTGGTATTAAAAATATGTGTAAGTAAGCACATATTACTATTAACAATTCCCGGATGAATTAGAGCATGAATAAGATGGCCGAGTTCACGGGACTCCTCGATAAGGAATCACATCTTAGGGAGAAGATATCACGTATCATGATTAAGCCGGATTCAATCAAGACTGGATTCGACCATTATAATGATCATTACATTCCCAGTGGAATGAAGTGATATCATCTCAACACCTCATCCTTTTTTTGGAGAAAATTCATCATAAACGGTGCAAAGTCACATTCACCGCTTCGCGGGGAAAAAAATATACATTGGACTCACTTGGGGTATGGACAAGGTCCTTAACACTAGACTTTATTAATTGTCGATTCCGTATTGTTCGGAATAGTGTCGAGAATGCTCAATCCTCCGTTTAAGAGACGTCAGAACGGGCTCCATCAGTTAAGTAAAACGGAGTATGTGATTGCCAATATGGTATAGGTCCCCGTATTTCTTCATAGCAAACGGAGAATCTTCCGATATATCGATCTTTAGCCGCTTGCTCTTCCGCAATTCGCCTTTCTTCTTCCTTCTTTTGCATAATTTGACCAACCATATCACATATGGATGTCATTTGCTCCATAAGCTTGTTTTGAGAATTGAGAAACTCATTTTGAGCATTGAAAAGGCTATTTTGAACATTGGAGATTGGATGATTGACGATATATTGCGGGGGTTGAGATTGGTCAAAACCAAAAGAATTAGAATCATAGCAAGAATTTTGCTCATGATAATAGTCTTCATTCATCGGTTGACATTGGTAAGTTTCATGAGGACCCCCACAATCTTCACAACAAGAATATTGTTGTGGAAAACTCGGTGAAGTTTGTGGAAAATAATCAAAGCTTTGATTGAAACACGGGTCCTGATTGTAGACAAACGGGACTTGAGGTGGACAATCGTAACCGTAATGAGAATCGTTCCCACATAACTCACAAGAGTATGGTACGTATTGGGGTTGTGGAGGATGGTTTGCAACACTTGGAGAATCGTTAGAAGAGTACGGAGTTGAAAAATTGATTGGTGTTCCATTTCCAACATTGAAGCTTTTTCTAAAAACATTGATATACTTAGTTGAATTGAATTGAGCCACAGTATTATTAGGTGGATTAGAAGCTAATGGAGAAAAAGCCATAAGTTACTCAAATAAGTTTTAGAAGGAATCTTGCTCAGCCATAAACTATATTTAACTCTATCACTTTCTTGTTCTTCACTTTATTAAAATTCGAGAGCAATCGACTCAGAGAAAGCTTAGCTACAATCGGTAAGTTGAGGAACTAGCTAGGGCTCAACACGCCCGATC
The DNA here is from genome assembly GCA_026074375.1 of Tanacetum coccineum. NCBI lineage: Eukaryota > Viridiplantae > Streptophyta > Magnoliopsida > Asterales > Asteraceae > Tanacetum > Tanacetum coccineum. Next base: position 7,922 of record BQNB010036432.1, on the reverse strand, counting down.
GAGTCAGAAATTATTCTCATTCTACCCATTAGGAAAGTCAAAACTGTGACAAAACACTTATTTTTAGTTTTTGAATTTTTCAAAATTTTTTTTTAAATTTTTAAAATTTTTTTTTTAAATTTTGCAAAAATTTGGTGGTAAAAACGGATTACTTGAAAACAACCGGCTCAGTGCAAAAATCAAAACGAAATCCCCCCATACTATAACTAAACATACGTCCTCGATGATTCAAAGGGGTGTCCTACGTAAATCTAAGGCCGTTTATGAAGTGGTGCAAAAGATAAAACCTAGTCGATAAGAATTGGATACTGATTCCCAAAATAATCTGAGGATGTGAAACTCTCTTGTAGGTACAGTGAGCAATGAGATCTTCATAATCCTGGAAATCCCACAAAGCACACAAAACATGGACAAAACACGAGTAATGGAAAATGTAAGCCTTCACACACAAAACACTTATTAGCATAAAGAAAGAAGATAGACTGGATAAGCATGGGTTGCCACCCACGAAGCGCCTTGTTTTTGTTAACCGAGTCACAAGCTCGACTCGACCCCGAATTCATTGGTCCATGGGGGAGCAAGTGGAAGATAAAATCATCATCGGACTTTCATTCAAGTGGTTTGGATAAACATTGAATTTCATGAAAGTTCCACTCCGATGAGATACATCCGGCATAAAAGAATGATAATTTGAGATGCCGGGATCAAAAATGATGTCTTCATTCCCACAGGAGAGAAGATATGGTGGAGCAACTGGATACGTGAGAAATGGAAGAAAGATCCATACAATATAAGCGAAGAGAGGTTCACTTAAAAGTATGAAATCCGTATCCAGGGTGGGATGGGTAGGTAAAACATTAGGCACATGAACTCTTGGTTCTCTTGTTGGGAAAATATCATTCACCACATCCATAGTAAGATTGCCCAGCTCGGGCTCAATCTTAAAGCAGAAACGATCATACTCTGGTGGAGATATGATGTGAGCAAGTTCATCGGCGAACTCCTCATGATTAAAGTCACTCCTATCGGTAGGAGGAAATTGGATTGATCGAAAGGATCTAGATGAACAGGAATCATTTAGAAAATCGAACATGAGTAGTGGTACTGTCACTATTCTTTTCTTTAATATGATCGTCATCAGAATAGAAAGCTTCATAATCCAGAAGAGAATAATCAGAATGAGTAGTGGGACTGCCACTACTAATCTCTTCCAAATCAAAGCAGAAAGTTTCAGCTTCGGGCGAGATTATCAAGGTGTTATCTCCTCCAAGAAAAGGTTTAAGAGATGTGGAGGAAGACTTGGTCATAACATCGGAAGATGGAGCGGGATTATCTTTTAATGCTTCGATGTTAGCAATAAGAAGATTGACATTCAACAATTTTAACGGCGATAACTCGTCTGATTGTTAGAAGAATATTGGTTTCAATCCCTCCAACTTCCGGGATAACAATCTCTACCACCTCTAAGCTGACGATCTCAGCATCGGGAGGTGATGCATCGGAAATATCGATGTTCTCATAAGATATCATCATCACTCGAAGTTAGAATCATCGTTGTAATCGATGATAGTCTCAGAATGTTCTTTGAAAGCTTCAAGAGAGGTAGGATTGTTACAAAGAGGCCATTCACACACACTGTGGAATACACTCGGCTACTTGGGAATTGGGATAGGGTTCCAACTCTAGGACTTTATTACTACGCCGATTCCTTGCCGGAATGGTGTCAAGATGTCGTTTCACCCATACTTAGAGAGTTAACGGGCTATTGGTGGTAAGACGGGTGTGATTGCGATGGTATTAGTCATCGGCATCATCATAGCAATATGGGAAATCTTCCAATATCGATCTTTGGCCGCTTGCTCTTCCGCAATTCGCTTTTCTTCTTCCTTTCTTGTGTATAGCTTGAACCAAACAAAATCACATAGGTTGTGTCATTTGTTTCCATAAGCTTTTTTTGAAGAATTTAGAGGTCATTTGAGGAATTAAAAGATGGATGATTGACGGTTATATTGATGGGGGTTGAAATGGGTCAACCAAAAGAATTATAATATAGCAAGAATTTTGTATGGTAATAGTCTTCATTCATGGTTGACATATGGTAAGTTTCTTGAGGTCCACGCAATTTGCCAACAAGGATATTGTTGTGGAAAACTTAGTTGAAGTTTGTGGAAAATAATCAAGTTTTTGATTGAAAACAGGTCTGATTGTAGGACAAACGGGACTTGAGTGTGGCACAATCGTAACGTAATGAGAATCGTTCCCACATAAATCACAAGAGTATGGCAAGTTTTGGGATGTGGTGGATGGTTTACACAATGGTTCGTGCTTAGTATATACTTATATAGTAACCCTAATACAAGATTCCTTTTCCGAATGCCTCCGTTTGACCAAGGCAAAAGTCAAATTCACAAAAGGATCAAATACAACAAGATTAGAATCAATGATAAAAAGGATTCGGTAGAGAATAGTCTGGGTCGTATGTCCCAACGAGGCTTGCATTGAAGGTAATCTGGTTTGATGAGAAAATTTGATTGATGGAGATTTTTGATATGATGGAAACACTGAAATTTAATTACAACTAAAATTAATCAATAAAAATATTTAATCTACGGGAAAACAGATATAGGAAATGGGATCTTAAGTACTCGGGAAACAAATTTAGTTATAGGGAAATCTAAAATTAAATCTATACTAAATATGGGGAACAGAAATAGGAATCGGGAAACTAAATACTAAAATTAAGAAAAATAAATGCTAAATTAAATAAAAATTAAATTAAATTAATTTCTAATTAACTTAATTTGAAAAAAATAAAAAAACTAGAATTAAAACGGAGGTGTTTGAACTGTTTTAAAAACGAAAAGAAACGGTTTTAAAACGCACCGGGTAAAACGGGTCTAAGACTGGAATTTTTATAAAAAAATTCAAACCATATACTATATGTTTTATTTTTTCTAGACACTAATGACAAAAGAAAATTTATAAAAGAATAATTTTTTTTATTAATTTTCTGAATTTTTATAATTTTTAAAGATTTATACTAATTAAAACTAAGACATAGAAAAAGACAAAAAATAAAAGTTATAAAAATTCTAAAAAATAAAACTAAATAAAGAAAAATCTTACAATTCTAAAAATATAAAAATGCCCAAAAGTTACTGTTTAAATAAAAAGTAATGAAACTTCATTTAATTTAAACCTAAATTAATTAATTAAATTTAAATTTTACTTGTATCAGCAGTTAATTATATAGGGGACTACAGTGAAAGGACTGCAAGGGACTAACTGAGGTTACAAAACATACTAACAAGGGAACTAACATTGTTAACTATAAAAGGAGAATTTTACCACTAATGGTCCTCGAAGTTGGACCCCGATATTCAAAGAGGGTCCAAAGTGCTTATTTGACAAAAGTCAAAAAAGCCAACTTGTAGAAGGGCTTATGGGGAGTAACTTTTGTAAAAGCACCAAGTGCTGAAGTTTACTTAATAAGCCAAAAAAGTGAGCTTTTTGGGATGCAGAAGCTTATTAAAGCTTATGAGCTTATTTTTCTGGGCTTTTGGGATTTACGCTGCCAAATAAGCTACAATATGGGGACAGGACAGTTATAAGGTAGGGGAATCCTAAATTTAAGCTATGGCAATCTAATAAGCCCTAAAATAAGCTGAAATCTTAAATAGCTATAATGACAGTTTATAAAAAAAAACAGAAAAAGGCCTACTTAAGGCCTAAATTAAGCTAACCTAGAAAGGGAGATAAGCTATAAGATTTTGGGAGCTTAAAGAACTAGTAATAAGCTACATATAAAAGCTAAAATAACTAAGTGCTTAATACAAAATTAGCAAGATTAAAGAGTTGATGAATCTAGGGGCTCTTAGCCCAGGGGAGGGGATTCAGCACTGAGGTGGCTTCATTTTGGGCTTATGAAAATAAGCCCAAAAATGAGTTTTTCCAAATTCCAATTTCCTAAACAGATTTATATTAATGGGCTACATGGTTATTTACCAAAAAAATGAGGGTCTAGAAAACAATATAAGCTGCTGATATTGCAGCTTAAAATTGAGGGTTTTTTTTTAAAAAAAAATTGCAAAGCGAATCATGATAACCGTCTTCAATATCCGTAGAAATATCAACATCAAGAAAAGTATCGATCTCATCAATATTGTCTCCCGGGTTGAAGATTAAATCATTAATTGGAGCATCGTACAAAATCTTCTTCCATTCATTCTTTTTAGATTCCAAATCAAATAAATCGTCATTCTCTTCGAGAGGAGGTTCATTGGTGAACCCCTCGAGAATGGAAACAACACTTATCATTGGTGTAGATGAATCATGGTGAAGTAAAAGCTCAACGTCGTCACTAGGAGTGAAACACTCATCCTCATTAGAATCGGAAAGAGGTGTGACTAGGAAAGTCGACTCATCAAGGTTGGAATCATAAGAATCCTTGCACTCGATGTCCTCTAACACCTCATCAAAAAGAGGATTTACGTCACTAGAGATGTATTCGTCATCGAATTCGAAAAGAGGGTTCGAGTAAATTTTAAAATTGTCTTCCGGAACGTCCTCATCGGATAGTGACTCGTCATCACTAGAGGTAAAATCGTCATTTGAATCGAAGAGAGGGTTAGAGAAAGTCACGGCTTTTTCCTCATAAACGTTAATGGGAGAGATATCATCACACGAAGGTAAATCACAATCACTATCACTCTCGGATGTATCCTCGGACTCACTTGGGATTGGAACAAGGTCCTCAACACTAGACTTTATGAATTCGTCTGATTCCTTTTCAGGAATAGTGCTAAGTTCCTCATTCCCCATGATGAGAGAGTCCTCGGGCTCCAAAGTCGGTAAAACGGGTGTGATTGCAATAGACGGAGGAAGTTTAGAAATAATATCTCTCAAAGGAATAGATCTTTCCTCGTAATCATAGTCATCATCGTCATCATAGCAAAAAGATTTGAAATGTTGCGAAGGATAAGTACTAAGATTAGCCACCTGCTCTAGACGCTGAAGCTCTTTCTTTTTATTAATCTCAATACTCATTCCATTGAATTTACCTTTAAGCTCATCAATCATATTTTCACATTCCCTTCTAAAACGAATATCAATTTTCTCATTACGATAATCTTTAATCTGTAAGTCATTACTTAAACTTAACATTTCATCTAAATAATGCAGCTTAAGATCCTCCATTTCTTGGAGACTCATTTCTTGAAGAGGTGATTGATTGATGCTAGCCGCCTGCTTTTGTTGAAGAAACTTTTTACAAAATGATTGTATCATTTGAAGAAGTTTATTCTGTAACTCATCTATTTTATCCCATCTATTGTGTACATCACTTATCCTTTGCTGATTAATATCTTCTTGATGATTTATGGAATACTGCGGGGGCTGGTCAAAACCAGAATAGCTAGAATTATAGATAGGATTAGGCTCAAAGTAGTTTTGATTCATCGGTTGACATTGAAAACTTTCATGAGGACCCCCACAGCTTTCACAGCAAAGATATTGTTGTGTAAAACTCGGTGAATTTTATGGATAAGAGTTATCACTATAGTTTTGAATGTAGCTCGGTTCCTGCTCATAGACGAGCGAGAACCGTGGTGGACAATCATAACCAAAGTGAGAATCGTTTCCACATAATTCGCACAAGTATATCTCGTACAGGGGCTGTGGAGGTTGATTATAAAAGTCGGGTGTATTATTGTAAGGAAAAGGATTAGGGTCATAGACAAACTCGTTTCCAGCTCCTTCAATGCTACAACTTGGACAATTTCCATCGTTAAACGGACCTCCACACCTCGTGCAACCAAAATGGTTATATGAAGACATGTCGAAGAATTAAACGGATAAAAGGATAAAGAAGATAAGAATTAAACGATATATCCAACTTTACAGTAAAAACAAACTCCATCGTATTCATTGCAACCACATCTTTGGCATGTGCCAAGAAGACATTGTTGTTGCAAACTTTGCAAGTTTTGTAGGGGCTCATCAATGGTTTGATTTTTGCATGGTTCCGGATTAGAGATAATCGGAACTTTCGGAGGGCAATTATAACCGTAATGAGCACCTTTCCCACAAGACTTACAAGTGCATTGTCGACAAAAGATTCCATCTAACGAATCACCGCACTCGTGACAACAATGGTCAATGTGTGGAGGACTTGGTGAGGAATTTTCACCGGGGTCCTGATTAACAACGATTGGCTCTCGAGGAGCATTAACAACGTTGGTATTGTCATCGGATGACTCGGAAGTGTCTTGGAAGTCTTGAAGGACTTCCTCGAATGTCTTTTGTATTAGAGCACATCTTTGACAATGAAAACCATGAATTGGGTCCCCACAATTGAGACAAAAATTTTCAATTTTAAAGGATCGTTGAGACGAGTCGGGTATTGGAACAAGAATCTTGTCTCCAAGACTCCCTTTTGAACAACCACAGTTTGAAGTGTACAAACTTCCACAAGACGAGCATTCTTTAATCGCGTAAATCGGATTCAAACGATAATCGAATGGCGTCATAAGAATTAAACGTAAAGATGGATAAGAAAAGAATTAAATGATACGAAGAAAAAGAAGATTATTTTTGGGTTTTCCATTAATTCACAATTTATTTTAACGGACAAAATGAGATAAGACAACTTAAACCAAATAATCAGCAAGCTTCACGGTAGCTCTCAAAAAGATAAACGCACAGGTGAGCGGAGGAGTAGGAATAGCGCGAAGCTTATTTCTCCTTTCGGGTCGTAGTTCTTAGGAACAACCCTCCTTATACCCACTTTATAGTTTGTTTAACTTTCAAAGGTGAGCCGTACCTCGCAAGTGACACAAAAGGCAAGTTTTTAAATCTTTTGTTCGAGTTGGGAACCAACAAGTTCACCGGAACTTATTATGATAATACCTCAGTTGAGAATATTATATTTTGGTATTTTACCAATTTGTGAATTTTATTTTATTTTTTTATGGACAATGTTTTTATATTTTTGGTTTTTTTTTTTTTTGGATTTTTAAATGATAATTATACTAAAAAGAAATGAAAAATATTTTTGTACTTTTTTTTTATAATAAAAGAAAATATTCACAATTTCAAAAACAGATGGTCAAACGTAAAGATAAACGGTTGCACAGCCTCCCCGGCAACGGCGCCAAAAATTGATCCGCTCTGACTATACCTTAAAATACATATAATATAATAAAATATCAAATATATAGTAAGGATAGTCTAAAAGCAGAGTCAATGATACCGAGAAGTAGTATAGAGTTTTCCCGGGTCGTAAATCCCCAACGAGGCTGGAATGGTAAATCGATACGAATGAAATTATGATTCGAGATTGAAGAAATTAAATGATTTTGATTTTTTATAACAAGATAAACTAAAAATTAATTAAAGAAAACAAAATTAGTCTACGGGAAACCAGGCAGGGAAAAGGGATCTTAAATATACTACGGGGAACAAAAATAGTTATACGGATAAATCCTAAACTACGGGAGCATGAACAATGGCAATGGGAATCCTAAAAATCTACAGGGAACATAATTAGGCTAACAATGTTTAACTAAATTAATTAAATCTAAAAAACTAATTTAAACATGCATTTACAATTTATCGGGAATTAAATTACAAGCTAAAACTAAAAATTATAAAAATAAAGTCCTAAAATTAATTTTAAAATTTTAATAAATCAAAAATATTCTGACTTAAAAGAAAATGTAAAAATTTTCAAAAACGGAGTTCGAAAACGAACAAAACGGTAAGAAACGAAAAATCCGGGCTCGTAAACGGGCCCGGAACTGAATTTTTAGCAAAAATTACCCTACATAAGTTTTTATATTTTTAATATAAACTAACTGATTAAATAAAATTTTATTAAAAAGAAAAATATTTTTTTGTTAATTTTTGTATTTTTTATGAATTTT
>BQNB010036431.1:0-50141 GCA_026074375.1 Tanacetum coccineum | reverse complement strand
CACTCTGACTACCTTAGGCACACTCAAGAACAAGCTGCAATTCTTAGGGAAATAGTGGAACAAGGAAAATCACAAAATTCTCTAAATAAGTCCTTAGACTCTGCTTGTAAGTATACGAAACAAATTCAGGAGTTGCTTATAATAATCAGACAAACCTGCCCTAGCATTAATAATTCAAGTGACAAATTAGTGGCCGTGACTCCAAAGAACAAGGACAAAAGAGTTAGATTCACTAAGCTCGTCACATCCTCAGGAAACACAAACACAAAAATAGCTTCTTCATCAAACCTAGTTTCTAACAAACCTATGTTGTCTTCTACAGGAGTAAAACCGTCTACTAGTGCTAGCGGATCACAGCCTTCAGACAAAATAAAGAAAGATAAGATTCGGAAAACACCAAGTAGTACTCAGAAGAATAAAGTAGAAGCCCACCCTAGGAAAGTTAAATCTAGTTTGAAAAATAAAGATTGTGTTGTTCAACCTAAAGGAACTGCTCATGTGCAGCATTCCAAGCTTAATGAGAATTTTGAACTTAAATGTGTTAAGTGTAATGGTTGCATGCTTTCTGATAATCATGATTTGTGTGTTCTTGATTTTATCAATAATGTGAATGCTCGTAAACAATCTAAATCTGTTAAGAAAAGTTCAAAGAGAAAAGTTTAGAAACCAACAGGAAAGGTGTTTACAAATATTGGATACATCTGGAGACCTACTGGTCGGACCTTCACTATAGTAGGAAATGAGTGCCCTTTAACTAGGATTACCACGACTACTGAAGTAACCCTTAGTAAACCAACTGCTCTAGAAAATGAAACACCTAAGCCTGTTGTAACATTGGTTTACTCAAGGAAACCTAGGAAATCTTAAACTAATGTTCCTGTTAGCAAATCTAAGGTTCTTAAATTTGTATCTGCTAACAAAAAGGAACCAGTCAATCTTGGGGATCCATAGTTTCCAATGTTCCATCTTCCTCTCTTAATGACTGCAGGTCGTCTAAATTGTTCTCTGGTATTTGGACTTCGGCTGCTCCAAGCATATGACAGGAGATCGCTCTCAGCTCACTAATTTTGTCAATAAGTTTTTGGGTACAGTCAAATTCAGAAATGATCACATGGTAAAGATTATGGGATATGGTGATTATCAGATTGGAAATGTTACGATCTCAAGGGTTTACTACGTGGAAGGACTTGGACCTAACTTATTCTCTATTGGACAATTCTGTTATTCGAACCTTGAAGTTTCTTTTCGTCAACACACCTGCTTCATACGTAATCTAGAAGGTGTTGACCTATTGACTGGATCTCGAGGCAACAATCTGTATACTCTGTTTCTTAGAGATATGATGGCGTCCTCTCCGATATGCCTTTTGTCAAAGGCCTCAAAGACTAAGTCCTGGCTATGGCACCGACGTTTGTCTCATCTGAACTTTGGTACTTGATAAGTGTAGAATACACATATCCATTTATGCCTAAAAATAACCCAATTAAACCCAAAACAGACCAAAAATGGCAAAATTATGCTTGTATTTGTGTTTTGTGTATGCAGGTACGGATAAGTCAAAAATCACAAGAAAACAGTCAAAAACAAGTAAGCACGGACACGAGAATCAGAAGAGTTCAAAAAGAAGCCAAAGATTCAAAGCCGAAGCTAGAAAAGTCAAACCTCAAAAGTTACCAAATGAGTCCCTCAAGTTTAAAAAGTCCAAAAATGTCCCCTCCTCTAATTGGGCCATACCCGGATCCATAAGCCCAAAATCCTAGCCCATTTCTCTTTTATAAAACCACAAGGGCTGTTTTTGCCATTTCTTAAAAAGGTTTTACACTTAAAACCTTATAAACCAAAGACAAGGACTGAAAGTGTCATATGCCCAAAGTTCAAATCGAATTACCCGTTTTCAGTTATAAAGAAGGGCGGGAAGAGTTTTTTTTACTATTCATTATCGTCTCCACATTTAACCAAGGTGAAAACAAAGGGCAAATGAAGATTGAAGGTGCGAATGGTCAATTCAAGTGGTAAACAATGCAAAAGCAGGGCTAAATTAGTCTAATCAAGTGCAATCATTGGTCACTTAGCAAGAGACGACACGTCAGAGCATGAAGAAGCACAATGGAATGTGGGATTTACACTAAATATACTCAGTAAACAAGCACACATGAGTCTCAAACGGATTGCCAGCTTGGCAATCCGTGTGAGCTCATAAGTGATCCGATGGTGTAAAAGATGGATTCAATCATTGAAGGATGATCAAGGGATGAAATGAAGAGGAGCGTCTAACTGATTTTAGCTCCTAGAAGCTTCCTCAAGTGCTATAAAAGAGGCCCTCACCTCACACACAGAAGAGAGTTTTTTTTAGGAAGTAGTAGCTTAATTTGAAATTTTAGCTTAATTGTTTTAGCTTATTTTCCTTAAAATCGTTTTGTAATCTCTTTTCAGTAATGTAATCAAGGTTCCTAGTTAATAAAATTCAGTGTTTACTTTAAATCTTCTTAAATCTCTTTTATATAAGCTCTTAATAAGCAAACTTTCTCATAAGCTTTCTATAAGCTAATCAGCTCTCAAGAGTCTATAAGCTCTTGATTTGAGCTTAATAAGCCTTAATCATACTCTCACTTAGATAATTAGTTAAATTACCTATGCATTCAAGTGGAAAGTTTTTGGAAGTTGGTTGTAATGGAAGACCAAGAGGGATTTTACTTCTAGCTTATTTATAAGCTAGAAGAGCTTGTTGATTAGCTCTATGAGCACTAGCTTCTGTTCTTGCTGAAGCTCATTGTAAGTTCTCCTTTAGATTTAACTTTCACTTAATTTTTAGCTCAATAATAGATAATCTGCTTATTCTTGCTTATTTGCTCATTAGTGCTTATTTGTGTTTAATCTTGCTTATTAGTTGATAATATTAATCTGTTTTTGATTAGAATAGTTTAGATCATAGTCTTTCATTAAATCGTCTTAATAAACCATAAAAAGTCAAAAATAAGTAGAATAGCTTAGATTCTTAGTTATAGCTTATTTGATTAATGAAAAATGTTTGTTAAGCTTGTTAAATGCTGTTAGTTATATGGTTAATAGAATTAGATCATTAGATTTCAAAAGCATAAGCTTATTCAAAGTTGTCACAATTTAAAGGAGTGTTTGGAATAGGCTTATTTGACCTCATAAAGTCAAAAGTGTTAGTGCAATTTAATTGAGTTAGCTTGGATTCCACTTTTAATCAGTAGGAATATAGATTTTGAGGATTAGTTTTTATTTTTCATCAAGTTATGTCTTAAAATCTTTGTTCCAGCACCAGGGTACATTTTCTTAGAATTTAACTTGTGAAGATTTTAATCTAAGCCCTCCAAGGCTTAGATCTTGTTTGCATCTTGTTAATACACTCTATTTGAGTGTGTTTTAGTGCAGTATCTCCCTTAGGAAACCTGCATTTTTGTTTTGCACTTGTGCAAAAGTGCACCAGTACTAACAATAAGTTAGTACTGGTGGCAGTACTAACAATAAGTTAGTACTGCTAGCTTAGATTTAAGCTAGGAATTCAGTAGGACTTAGTTTAGTTATAGCTTATTATAAATTTAGTTTCACCTTTCATTTTCTAGCTTATTTCATAGCTTAATTCTGTTCTTAAAAGTCAATTACATCAGCAGTACCTTCAAGTGAAAGTACTGCTGAACTTTTACACTAGCAGTAGTAACCTCAGTTACTACTGCTGCGTTCTTAGCTTAATTTAGATTGGTAATTTTAGGATTTTGCTTGCCAAATTCAGTAGGACGTGAGTTTTAATATAGCTTAATATAGTTTAAGTCTTTAAATTTGTTTTCTAGCTTATTGTCTCAGCTTATTTTGCTTATCGTAGCATGATTGGCACCCTCCTTTATCTCACAGCTAGTAGACCTGACCTATAATTTTCTATATGTATGTGTGCCCGGTATCAGGCAAGGCCTACCGAAAAGCACTTACTTGCGGTCAAAAGGATCTTTCGATATTTACGAGGAACCGTTAATCGAGGACTATGGTATCCGAAGGATTCTTCAATTGCACTAACAGCATTTACAGATGCGGATCATGCTGGTTGTCAAGATACACGTCGTAGCACATCTGGTAGTATGCAGTTCTGTTTCGGAGATGATTGTGTAGCTGGTTTCAAATGGCAGAAAGCGCTGCGATATCTAGTATAGAAGCTGAATATATTGCTATGTCGGGATGTTGTGCTCAAATACTTTAGATGAGATCACAGCTTACCGACTATGGCCTTGGATTTAATAAAATTCCAATGTACTGTGATAAGAAAAGCGCTATTGCCTTAAGCTGCAACAATGTTCAACATTCCAAGTCGAAGCATATAGACATCAGATTTCATTTTATCAAGGAGCATGTTGAGAATGAGGTGATTGAACTTTACTTTGTCAATACAGAGTATCAACTGGCGGACATCTTCACAAAGTGCGAAGTTTTACGCCAGAGACTCTCAAACAATTGGCAGATGGAGTTGATGAATAGTGGTGGTACCTATTCAAATATCTTGTATCATATGTATATATTCTAAAACCATAAAAACCAAAAAGATTTTTCATTTTTAGAAAACTTTTATAAAAACAAAATACAAAAATATAAAATATTTAAAACCAAAGAAAAAAAATTAAAAAATGAGAAAAAAATAAAAAGAGGTAATAATGGCATGTCTTCTAAAAATCGATAACCATATACTGCCTTAGATAATGTCATTCCCAAAAAAAAATAATTGACACGAGGACTGTAAATGAAGTTCGGCAGAAAGTTCCAAGCTGTTTTCTAAACTTACTAATGGCTTGCTATTTATTTCAGATAGTAAACCCGGTCGTCATTTTAAAAGCAAGTATTTCAAAAAGAAAGCGTAACCTCAAACGGGAATTTTTTCTCGGCATGGTCTACTTATGACCTGGCAGAGGCTTGTCGTGTACTTGCAACACAACCCGCGCTTCCTATATACAAATTAATGTACGTGTCAGTGCTTTTATTTGTCAAAATAAGAGAAATCTTAATTTTATTGGTAAAAAGTTGTCTTCATAATGAACCAGTGTTTTCAGCAATCACAAAGATTTTCAAACACAATTCGACCACTCAAACATGACAAACAACTCTTTTAATAGGAAATACGGGTGGTCATCATTTGAGGGGGAGAATATGTCATCTAATAATCTTTTAAAACGGTCTTTCAAAATAAGTCACGGAATAAACAGATAAAGGTTTGGATAATGATGGATTATATTTTTAAGGGGAGTTAATTTATATTAACTACAAGTGCTTTAGATGTCATGTGTTTAAAACTTTATGGACTTATTTTCACTTTGAGACTTAGTGAATTCAGGCTATAAACTACAGTTCACGATCAATATTACCAACACCTCATAGTTTGTAAAAGATTTAGGAAGGCTTGGAAATACTTTCATAGTTTTAAATGCCTTGAAGTTGATTCTCAAGGAATAGATTTAAGCTTATTAATTCTTCGAACACGATCTCAAGTATATGTGCGTACAATGTTTTGTTGATTCTGAGGTATCAAAACCAGCAAGGGGGAAGGAGTAGATACACTAGAATGTACAACAAGTACACGTGATAGAGTCCATAGCCTTCTTTGATTTTAGGCCATTCCAGGAAGACGAATGTCATAACCGCAAAGAAAATCAGTGTTTTAACTTGTTACTTTCGGGTGCACTATTTCAACTACATGAGGGTAGAGATATCTTGTGATTTCATGTATGCATCATTTAAGATACTAGGGGGAAGTTTTGTAAGAAGATTTATTCTAAGCGTGAGAAGATTGGTTACTGATTCAATAAATGCTTCCTCAAACGGTTAATCACTAAGCTTATTTTTTAAAAGAGAGTAGAATTCATTGACAAAAGAGGTACACATAGGTTTGATATGTATGATGTTTCCTTAAGTTAGTCAGTATTATGCAGAAAGAAATGAGTACATTTAGTACTTTAGTTGAGTAGGTGTTATCCATTCGAATATCTTTGAGGGATTAATTTGACCATTCGGAACTTCTAAGTTGACTTGGTGTTTCATATTTTGTCATTCTCTATCGTGTAAGGAGAAATACAGACATCCGGGACATAATTGACTTTAGTGTTATGGTATCAAATTCTTGAAAGGGTTATGTGTGTACTTCGGATATCTAGGCTTTATACATCAAGACTGCTTGATGCAGCTTCAAGAAAGTTTTGAATCTACTCAAGAAAGGATTGCTGGTTTAGGGGGAAGCTAAGACAACATCAACACAGACATCACCAACCACACAAGCTCAAGTTACATATGTATCTGAATCTGTTTCATACTCGAAGTTTGGAGCAAAGACTTTCGTAACTTAGAAAGAAAGTTGAAGCAATGCCGAAGAGTGCTTAGATAAAGAAAGATCAGATTGACAACTTCTTGAAAGAAAGAAGGTTAATGAGGAGATTAGAAAAGTTCTTTGGTGGGAGATTGTACGAAGGAGACCTACGGTTCATTTACACTAATTTTTTATTTTCTTTTTTACTTTTCTTTGATCTTTTGACATTATATTTTCATCTAAAAAATTAACAAGCTGTACAAAGAACCACATGATTATATCATATGATGTTCTCATCATTCAGGTCAAACCTCGTACATAATAATCTTGTGAAAATATATATATGTAGTGTAGACTTATGGTGATAATAAGGAGTGCTCGAGTACAAAATTTTCAAGAATTTCTTAGTAAATTCAAAAAATTTCAAATTATTGTACTCAGCACTGTCTTATATACCCTTAAAAATTGAGGGGGAGCATTAAAATGTTCCTATTAGATATTGTGTAACATTTTTCCCCCGAACGTTTAATCAATTGATATCTAAAATATCAAGGGATTAACATTTTGGATAAAGAGAGAAAATGTGATTAAACTGCATCTAATTTGTACTGAAACGTGATCATATAAAATGGACTCAATGCACTTCACACTTAGCATGTACTACGATTACGATGCACATTTTAAGGGCGAGCTTTTAGTGATTATGAAAAACTCTTAAGTATAAATCTTGTGATATTTATATCAAACACTTTAATTGAACTTTTCAATGATTTTGATTTTGATTGTGATGGAATACACAAAAGATTCCGATATATGTATTAAGTTTATGGACTGTTTTAGGTGGTTAGGCTAGGTTTTCAAATCCCATATCAAGCCAGAACGGAGGTTCTACCTAAGGATATCTCACTAGATGTGTTATATGTCCTTAGGTATGATACAAAAGGGAAAAGTAAGAATCGGGAAAAGTGCGCCTGAGATGGAGCTAGTCACTGGAACATAAACCAACATTTGTGGTACTAGTTATGAAGTCTCGTAAGCGCTGAGGGGTTTGAAGAATTTAAAAAGAATTGTGGAGATAAAGGGTTGAAAAGAAAAGAAGCCCTTCAGTACATTTAGGCGAAGAAACTAGGTTGATAATAAATTGTCAGAAACCAGGTGTGATCTGGACATTGAAGATTGTCATTGACCCTGTGACGCTATGCACAACCTCCTAGCCACTCAAGGTCATATCAAAGACTCTGTTTCATTTCTCACGGAGATTACACGCATTTCTATCAACTTTCTCACTTCGAGTTAGTTGATATTGAAAATTGGTGGTTGTCGCTCTGCCTCTGATCACTATAACAAAGTTCGCCACTAATTGAGTCTAGAGCCAAATGCGGCATCCAAAATCTCATTAGGACCACTTGTCTAAAATTATTGCTTGCTAGTCACAAAATGTGAATTACAAGATATATATTATGAAGTCCTAGCATATTTTCCTTGGTTTTGGCCAGATCATTACGAGTCTTATAGTGATGTTATTCACAGTGAAGATGGAAATCCTGCTTGAGCCAACATCAAACAAGCTTATGGTAGGTGACTTGTGCGATTCTATATGAATCAAACTTGTGACAACTAGAAAGAAATGATAGTTCGATTCTATAAGAATCAAACTTGTTCCAGGTTATGAATTGACGATTGATGATGAATTTTGAAATGATTTACATCTCGATGTGTCACAAAACCATTAGCAAGTGACACCTTCGTGTCGATTTTCAAATCAATTTTTTATTTCAATCGGTGAGATAGTAACTCGCTGGTTCACTTTTATCGTGTTGTCTACTTTGAGACGTTTTGATAATGAGAACATGCTGAGTACGATAAATCTAATACATATGTGTTAGAAAAATCCAATACTACAGTTGGAAATTCTGTCAAGGAGATTCTTTTAAAATTGAATCTACCTGATCACAGGTCGATCCTCACATATTCGAAGGTTATCTAAACCAAACAAGGCGGAATGACAAAGCGCATATTCGTCCCCGCTTTATTGCTTAAACTCTTTTAATGCAGGCTACTTAAAGATAGAGGTGAAGGTACATGATTCCAGCTGACTCACAAGATTCATAACCACATGCTCATACCCGACCAAAAACCATAAAGACATCAAGAAAGCTCAAGTACATGTTTCAAGACTTCCGCTACTCTGAGTTGATTCGTACGTCTTTCTTGAAGTGATACAATTGTATTAAAGTCAAAGGAATTTCTAAAAAAGTTTCCGTCTATCTGATACGAACGTCTTTTTCGAACGTGACAAAGTGTTAAAGTGAGAATTTCAAGGAAGATTCTGCAACATTAAAGCTTTTCAAGTCAACAAATCAAGAAAGGTATGAGCATGTCGGTCCAAAAGTCACAAGTTCACAAGATGGCAAAGTTTACAAGATGGCGAAACGAGATTATGCTTGGTTGATGATCTCAAGGTGTCCAAGATCACATTTTCACATACAAGTCAATATAAAGGAACAAGCTCAAGCCTTAAAGTCATGATCACTACATCAAGATTCACAAGATAAAGAACATGATAACAAGACTACGAGCTAAAGATTGAAGACATTCATAGAATGTAGAGCTTATGTTTTTGTAAATTGGAGTGACCTCCCTTAGGGGGAGATTGTTAGGAATCTAAAAAAAGGATCAGTCACTCTACGTATTTTACGTTTCTAGCTCGTAGTCCACAAACTATTATTTAGTAATGGCTACCGGGCCAAGCATAGAATGCCGCATGCTAAAAGCCATAGAATGCGGTTATCTTTGATATAAAAGCTTCTACAACATGGGAGGGTCGTTGTGGTTGTTTATTTTTCACACATAATATTACAAGTTTACTTTCTCTCTCTAAGTGCTCATCCAACCCACTCTCTTTCTCTCTAGTTCTTGCATATAGTAAAGATTACTTGTATTCTACAAAGGACATGCAACAACTAAACAAAACACGCGTTACAACACCCGTGATCATACTAGGCAAAAGAAACAACGATAGTTTTACCAAAACAGCGCCACACGGCCAATCTTCTGCGAAAAAAAATACACAGGTGTCCACTTATTGCTTGTCACTATTAATTCATGCATTCGTTGCAAAAATAGATGTTGCTAACACAAATCAATTTCGCATCTAACCACCTTTCCATTTTGCAGAGGAGATCATCTTCTACGAAATTAGCATCAATGACAATACACTATACAAAAAATCATTTTGACAAATTAATTACGTAATCACAAATATGAAAGACACACAACAAAAAAAATTATACCACTCATGACCCTACCCAAGAAGATTCGGATGTGGTTTAAGCAAAGCAACAAGACATGACACGCATTAAAAAAATAGATACACACACCAACCAATGCATTGCCTTAGATACGAAAACAACGACTGTTAGGATGAATCAGATTCACACTCAAACATCCTTCCATTGATTTGCCTTACGAACCTCTATCCTTACAGCAACCACATGAATTAAAAGTGGTAACAAATTTTTAGGCATGGCCGTTTTTTTTCACCAAAAGTTCGTAATGTAGTACCATCTTCGTAAAACCACAATCATTTTTGGCCGAGCACTGGCCCATCTACAACCTGTGATCGTTGGTGCAGATTTCATGACATAGAAAATATAGAAAATAAACGCCATCAATTCAATTCCTCAAATGAGTAAACCGAATCAGATTCAAACTCAAACATCCATCCATTTTCTAGCAAATGGAAGGATGTTTCGATGTGAAATTGATTTGTCCAAGCAGCCTCTGTTTATGCATTTGAGGCAATGAATTTCCTAGCATCTTTTTATGTCTTTTAAATGTATGTCGAGTCGCTTTGTTAAAACAACACTCATGAAATCAACACAAACGATCATAGATTATAAACATGACCACACCGGTTAGAAAAGTCTATGGTTTTACCAAAACAACACCAGACCACCATATTTTTGCAAAAGTAAAAACCACCCATGCCTACACATTCCTTATCACTTTTAATTCATGTGTACACTAAAAAAATAAAGGCCGATGAGGCAAATCAATTTCACATCCAAACATCCTTTCATTTTGCACATCAAAACAACACCCACTAAATCAGTACCAATGAGCACACATTATGCACAGGCAATACAAATAAATTTGAAAAACACGCAGCAGGCAAATAAAACATAGCCTATAACACTCATGATCATACCAAGGAAAAAACAGACACGATTTTACCAAACACGAGACACGTCCAACATTTGCATAAAAAATTACACACACATGTCCACAAACCCCTTGTCACTTTGACTACAGTGGTTCAACCATCTATCATACTCTAAACTACATCACAGACCATTTATAACCACAAATTATAAAAACCACGTACAATCATCTAGGGCTGAGCATCGGGTCAAAATGAAAACAAAAAAAGTCAAACTGAACGGAAAACCGACTTTGAGGAAAACGTGAACCGAAAACCGAACCGAGCAAAATCAAAACCGAACCGAACCCGAGCAAAACCGAACTAAATAGATATTTTATGCATATTTTTCTTGGTTTTCACCAGAACCGAACCAAAAGCGAAAACCATAAATATACAAAACTGAAAATCAAACCGAAAATTGTCGGTTTGGCTTGGCTCGGTTTGTCTGTTCGGTTAGGTTTTCGGTTGGTTTTGCTTAGTCCTACAATCAACACCTCTTACCACACATCAAATCTTAAAAAGATACCTCAAAACTTAAACAACACAAACACATGCCCAAAAATCAAGTAACACACAAACCGCAACAAAAGCATATTAAATCACCACCTGTGATAACCTAAACAAACAAAAACATATGTCCACAAATTCAGGAACTTAAAAAAATAAAAAGAAATAGCATGCAATAAAGAATGAAATCGCAACTGTCGACTCTTTAAACACCGGAACCCTAAATGACCACCACTCATTCAGATCCAAACCGCCCCACCGCACGTGATATATTCCTGATACTCCGAAACCCTAAACAAGCACCGCTCCTTGAAATCCAGACCTCCTAGAGGAAGCAGCCATTGGTTGTGTGTTTAGAGAGATGGATGAGAGGCCAAATAAATGAAAGAAACATGTTATATACAAAGGCTTTTGAAACATGCAATGAAAACCGTGTGTCGAGTATGCAGGAAAAGGCAAAAATAGTGGAGAGCCCACTATCAAATTTTTTATTCCCTTAAGCCGTCGGCTCAGCTTGTAACAGTGTCGGTTCAAGCCAAGACTCCTCAGTGTATTCAAGCAGATCCCCTCCCTTAAGCCGATCTATGGCTTGACAGTTTCACAATAGTGTTGGTAGTTAAGTTAGATAAATGTTATATAGTATATTGATAAACCGTGTGTATTTAAAATTGATCACATTTGTAAGAGTTGTCATTTAAAGTTGCCATATCCATAGACCAAGTTGCAATATTCTAGCTTTACTAAACGTGATACTAACCTTACTGATCAACTGTATTTACACATATGATTATCATCAACCAATAATGAAAGAGACATAAACATAGTGCAATACATCTTTATTTCATTTCATTCATCATTTTTCTATATATCATATTCTTGTCCTAGTGAGTCTTGCAATTTGGTAACTTAGTACCTCGTCTCACATCAACGTACAGTACCCCCTCTTATTCCTTTATAACTGGAGTAGTATTTTTCTTGTAACGCCTTTCTTTATATCTATCCATCTATATCTATATAATTATAATATGATAGGCGTGCTTTCATTATGCATTTGTAGCGTCATCTGCATGCCATGGACACGCCTTATATCTTATCTCCGTCGTCCACCAAATCCACTTTCGCGTTGACAGTTAAAATAAACTGCGGCTACTGGAGATCCGAGGTTGTAGAGCTCTGCAAAGTCTTTGGTGTTGAAGTTCTGGCGCCATCCTGGGGCGTACACAGTTTGTCGACCCAATTGTCGGAATAGCACAAAAACCATGCGATGAATTCCCATTGATGGCCTTGGGCTCTCATAGCACACGATTTCTTGACCTACAACCAATATTTGAGATTGAATTAGACATGCATGCTCAAAATCACTAGATTATGTCACCTATTTGTTGTCTCAGGATATGCAAACAATGTTTTTCATATCACGAACAAACAAGTAGCTTCGTGGCAGGTTAGATACAACATGTTAGTGTTTGAGTCAGACGTTAAAGCTATGAACATGTCCTCGCTATTCACTTGTTATGAGAAATAATGTCCATACATGTACTACAGTATAGAAAAAAAATTATAATTGAAATCATTCAAGGTGAATCAGAATAGGAAAACATAGACATTTGTTTTGTTATCTTTTTCCTTTTGCTTTTCGGATGAAAAGATTCTTGAATGAGTTAACATAAAATTCCTATCCTGTCGATTGCATGTTGCCAATAAATTTCACTTTACGTAGACAAGCAACCATAGTTACTAGTTAGTACCACTTGGCAAACAAAAAAAAAAAAGAAGAAAAGAAATATAAAACTTACCAAACCGTGCTCCTGTGGTAGCTGGGATATCAGTAACTAGCCTATATTATTTGCAGGGAATAAAGTGTTAGAAAAAGCAAAATATTTCACCAATCCGAAACAACATAAAATATCAGATAAAAAGTTGTATGACTAGCACAAGAATATCTCTCACATAAATAAATATATTCACAATAGACTAAACTTTTTGGAATTCAAATGACTCGTATATAAGCTGTTTTCATAGCAACTTGGAATCAAAATAGGATTCAAGGCTTAAAAAAGAGTTCATATATGATCTTAAGATTATTATGAACATTCTAATACAAATTATAAGCTTATTGAACAAGATTTTGAGCTTACTTGAGCTAAAATGGGTCGAAATGAGGTTTTGGGTTCGTACGCCTAGTAACAACTTCAAGGGTTCCTTTCTCTTGATTCTTGGCTTCTATTCTGAGCTTAGGGACTTCACTTGATCCTTCTTGATCTGATTTAAGACTCCATTGTTGTATTTGATGAGTTTTGAGGTGTGTTTGAACGGTTGCTTGGATTCGGCTATATAAAGGGGTAAAACAAGCCTTAGTGCCCAAGTTTACTTGATGTAATGGATCTAGGACTGTATATTAGTGACCAATGAAGCCTAGTGGTGAGTCTTGAGAGCTAGGAACTAGATATGAAAGGTGTAAGGGTGTGGCATGGTTTTGGTTAACAAAGAGGTGACAAGGAGGTGATTTTGCAATTTGGTGGCCAAGGAAGGTGAATAAGGTGCTTGTAAGGTGCTAGGGTGGCTGCTAGGTGATGTCATGGTGATGCAAGGGAGGTGCTTGAGGTGCTTGATAGCTTAAAAATGGGTAAAAATGAAACAAAAAGGGTGACGGGTTAGTTTAGGGTTCGGCTTAGGATTTAGGGTTTTGAATTCGAGTTAGGGTTAGGTTCTAAGATAGTTTAAGATTTAGGATTAGTGTTAGGATTAAGGTTTAGGGTTTAGGATTAAGGTTTAAGGTTTAGTTTTAAGGTTTAAGGTTAGTTTTAGGTTTAAAGTGAAATTAGGGTTTTAGGGTTTCATTTAGAGTTTAGGGTTTTAGGATGAATTAGGGTTTAGGTTTAAGGTTTAGAAGTCATGCATTTAGTGCTTGTACCTTGTGCTAAAGTGGTGGTAAAGTTTAAACATGATTTAGGAGCTTAAATGACCTAATTAGGTTTTTAGGCATGATTAGCTTGTACATTGTGCTTTAGAAAGTTGTAACTTGATTTAGAAGGGAAAAGATATTCAAATGTTGTGTATTGATACTTGTACACATGCTTTAGGGTCTTGCACATTCATTTTATACGTATACATTACATATAATTAGGGTTTTGATATAAACGTTAACGTTTAATGCTTGTTTTGAAATAACATCTTGAAAAGTACGTTAAATGGATAATGTACTTGGTAAAAATGATATTAAGATATAGACTTGACATATTAGGATGTTTACATGATATAAACATAGATAGAGATGGCATTAGTGGAGGTTGCGTGAGCTCGTTTACTTTATAGATGCAAGTTACGTTGCATAATGAGATAAAGCAAAAAAAAATCCTGTAAAAAGGTTATATATATATAATAAATGGATATTATAGTGCATCTAATTTAATAGATGGATAATTAAACTAATGAAAATTACGGGTTGTTATACTTGTCACCCCCACAGTAAACATACCATCATCACTTAAGTTCCAATGCCATGAATCCTCACTTGTACCTACGTTTGCATTACCAATTTTGGCTAAAAGCAAATTCAATGTGTCGGCATTTCTACCTCCTAAGTCGTGTCGATCCCAATCCCAAGACCATTCACCATTTGAGATCCGATCAATAATGCAACAGTCTTCATTGCGATCAAGCCTAAATAATTGGTTGTAACACCGGTTTAAAGACCCATCTCTAAGCCATGTATCTTTCCATAAACGAACATTGGAACCGCATCCTACTTTGAACCTTAAAGTGCTCATAGGAATAATACCATTATAGTGTAGATAGTTAGAGGAATCAACAATTTTAGACCACAAACCTCTAGTGTTGCACCCCTTCTCATCATAACCTCCTTCACTACCATGGATAACTTTAACCATTTGTACCCACAAAGCTAGCGGATTGTGAACTAATCTCCAATGCCATTTTTGGAGGAGCGCAAAGTTAAAAGCTTTCAAGCTACCGACACCCAAACCGCCTTTATCTAAAGAAGCCAAAACATTAACCCATTTAATCCAAGATAATTTCTTTCTATCTTTATTCCCACCCCAAAAAAATAAAGCCCGAAACCGCTCAAGTAACTTAATAATCGACTCTGACACTTTGAAAATCGACATATAATAAATACCAATGCTCCCCAAAACTGCTTTTATTAAAGTTAACAGACCTTCAATAGATAAGAGATTAGCTTTCCATAACCAAATCTTGGAACGAAACATATCTACCAACTTCTTCCAGTTGGCAATACGGGACATATTTGATCCGATGGGAAGACCGAGATAAGTATAGGGCATACTACCTGCAGCACATCTCGTGACTCGGGATATGTCAGAAACCTATTCGGGAGAAACTCCAATTCCATAAACATTGGATTTATGAATATTGATTTTAAGGCTTGAAGCTAAATAAAATACCTACAAAACACAAATGATATTTTCCATATCTTGATGGTTCCAATCAGAGGCAATAACCACATCATCTGCATAAAAAAGTTAGATATGCAAAAACCAGAATCGCCAACCTTTGCTCCATGAAAAGGTTGGAATGAAGTGCATCCTTTAATGCAAGGTAAAGACCTTCCATCACCAAAATAAATAAGAACGGAGACAACGGATCTCCTTGTCTCAATCCACGATATATAGAAAATTCAGACGAGGGACTACCATTAACTAGAATGGATGTCCTAGCGGAAAGTAAACACGCTTAAATCCATCTTTGACATTTTAACCCAAAACCAAGAGTTTGAAGAATAAACTCTAAATATTTCCAACTTACCGAATCAAATGCCTTCTCGAAATTGACTTTAAAAATCATGAGCTTCTTATTCCACTTCTTATACCAATCAATGACTTCACTTAGCATGAGCAGGCCATCAAGAATTTGACGGCCTACTATAAAGGCTGATTGCTCCTTGCTAACTATTTTATGAATCACTAATGAGAGACGACTTGCTAAAAGCTTAGCAATAATTTTATAATGAACTCCAATTAAAGAGATAGGCCGATAATCTGTGATATGTAATGGGTTTGTTACCTTCGGGATTAGAGTAATAAACGATGAGTTTGCTCCCGTAGGCATCAAGCAAGAATCAAAAAACTTCATCACAAATTCAGCAATATCATAACTAAATAGATCCCAATATGTCTTTAAGAAGATAAAGGAGAAACCATCTCGACCCGGAGCTTTGTTGCCGCCACAGCCCCAAACAGCCGCCCGAATTTCGTCTAAAGTGAACCCTCCTTCTAAAGTCATAATATCAGCCTCACTAAGAACCGAAGATGGCGTCAAAGTAGGGAAAGTAACAAGATTATGTTGATTAGAAAACTTCTCTTTGAAAAAGGTCAAGAAAGCCTCCTTAACCTGATGAGGAGACGAAACCCAAGCCCTGTCGATCATTAAACCTTGAACCGTTTGAGACCGCCTTTTATGCTTGATGATCCCGTGATTTTTTTTTTGAGTTTTCATCTCCTTCAACGTCCCATTTGATACGAGCTTTTTGAAACAGGTCCAAAGCCTCTCTTTTTTCAATTTCATCATATTCGTTTAAGAGGTTAATATGTTCCGCACGATCTCCATCTGAGGCTTGACCTGCATCTATTCTCATATCTAAAGAATTTAATAATATCAAAGAGAAATTAGCGAATATTATGTACACATGCATCATATTACATAATATGATTATAAAAGACCGTAAGAAGGCGATATGCCTCAAATGGTATCCAGAGGAAGAACATCAACCGGATGACCTCATACGATCTGATGAACAAAGGCATAAAATTATCAGGTACATCAAATTGTCACAAGCGCATCAAATGCTCAAAGATTTAATCGAACACGTCAATTGCAATTTAGTGTAATATTTTTAATTTTTAATGTAATATTTTTAATTTATGAATAATAAAAGTTTTAGTTTTTAATAAAAAAATAGGTTGTCCGGTGATAGGTTTTGTGATTGAATAGTGAAGTGTGAGAGGGGGTGAGGGTAAAAAGTAGGAGAGAAAAAGCTGATATGACGTTGATGTATCCGGTGAAAGAGTGTTTTTAATGGTGATGGATAAAAGTAGCCTGATAAGCTACATAAACTAGCATTTGATTATAAAAGATTGTGAAATATTATTAGTCTAAGATCTAAAATAAGTTATATATCCTAAATAAAACTTATATTTTAAATGTCTTATTTTTCTAAAAAAAATAACCATAATCTTCTCATAAACTAGTGTGCTAAACATGACCTAAAGCTTCAATCTTATTAGCTTGAGCTCATGGAAACAGCTTATTAAAAATTTCATACACGTATATGATAACAAAACTTTAAAAGCTCATGCTCGTATAATCTTTTGTAAGTCGGTTGAAAAACACAACCTTAAGGCTGGATGGAGTGGTAGCAACAAACTCACCATCTACCTAAGCGCCACATCAGCTTTCTCTCTCCTTTCACTTCAACTCACTCATACTCATTATTCAACCGTAGCTGTGACTTTGCAACTCACTGTTCGTACCCATTTTTTATTTAAATACTTTTATTCATAAACTAACACGTAACGTACGAAATTAAAAACGTAAAATGTATGAATTTAAAAAATTTTATTCATAAATTAAAAATATTACATAGACTTCGAATATTAAAAATAACACAATTAAAGCTAAAATTAAACATTACGAGACAAGTATTCAACCAAATCGGCTCAAAAGTTTTGATGCGCTTGTGCCGATCTGATGTGCCTCGTAACGTTTCACATTTGTTCACCGGATTGTAAGAGGTCGTCCGGTTGATGTGCTTCCTCCGGGAACCATTTGGGAGATATCACAACTCCTTTGAATTTTCGAATCGTATTATGTAATATGATGCATGCGTACATTATATTTATTATTCTTTCTTTTGTCAGCGCTCATGCAAGATTGGTTAGTATGTCCCATTTCTTCTTCAGAACACCAAACACTCATTCCACATCTTTTCTTGCCAATTTCTGCTTTTGCTTATATAAAATTCGCTTGTTATCATCAGCTGGTTTTTGGAATCGTCTTAACGAGTGTCGCCAATTTCGGATATATCTTGTCAACAAGATAGTATCCCCATGGGTAAGTTACGCCGTTAGCCACAAAAGGAATATTTGGTGCTCATTCGGTTTTGACAATAAATAAAGAGGATTGATATAAAACGTTGATGTCGTTGTTCGACCCAGCAACACCAAAAAAAGCATGCCATATCCATAAGTCTTGCGACGTAACAGCTTCCAGCAAAATGAACAGATTCGGACCATGATAACGTCTAACATATTTCCATTTAAAGGCGTACGGACAACCAAACCACTCCCAATCCATACAATCAAGCGTGCTTTTCTTCATGATGCCGATAAAGTTTTACAACATCAGTCACCGTGGGTTTCCTCAAATACTCATGTCCAAGAATTTCCATAAAAAAACTACAAAAATGATCAAGAGATAGACGCGAACTTCTCTCACTCATTTGCAAATATTCTTCTAGAAAATCAGGATTAATGTCGTATGCCAATTGACGAATTACAGATGTGCACTTTAACAATGGGGAAATGCCTTCTTTTCTTGTACAATCAATATTATCGCGAAAGAATGAAGAATGGTTAGTTACCTCATTAACTATCCAGTTGAAAAGGGAGCGAGCCATTTAGAACGTCTTTCGGAATTTATATGCATCGTACATCGTGTTCTCGCTAAAAAAAGGCGGCGACTAAATGGTCATGAGCACCATAACGATCTCGATATACGGGGGTTCTCGTCGGTCGATTTGTTTATCATCTATTCCTGATAAACAACATCGCTCTTCTAAGAAAATTCACCTTAGGGTTAACAAATTCTTCTCCTTCTTCTGGGTCGGGGAACATAAACGTATAGGAATCCATTTCGATAATGAGGAATGAAATATATGTTGTTTGAGTAAAAATATTAGAAGATGTGTATAAAAATGATAAAGTTTGTGGGTATTTATAAGTAAAAAATAGGTAGTGGAATTTTTTTTATAAATGGCCAACGTCTATTTTTTTTAGATTTATGCTCAACTCACAATGGTGAGTGAGTCACCATTCAAAACCTTTTATGCCATAACTCACGAGTGAGTTTGTTCGGCCGTAATGGCAACTCGAAATTTGCTATATTCAAACATTCAAGAAGCTTGTTTGCTTGAAAATAAGCTAATAACACTTAAATATGGAATTTCAAGCATCCTCTAAACTATAAAGGTTTTATTTTCGTTTTTTGGTAAAAGGTTTTTTGGTAAATGTTATAAGAGGGAGAGGAACGGTGGCGCCGTTCTCTCGTGCCAAAGAACGGCGCGAGCTTTTTGAACGGCGCTCGACTCCGGCGCTCGCGCCGTTGAGTCTGGCGCCGTTCATAACAGCCCACGCCATTCTCAATTTTTTTTAAATGTAACCGTTTATATCCGTTGGGGGGAGCGGGTATTTGAATTTTAAACCCCAAAAAATCCCATTTTTACCCCTTAAAAATCCTATAAATACCTCCTTATTATTTCATATTTCACACACACTTCCAATATATTTTATAACACACACTTTTCTACTTCTCTTATTTTTCTCTCCAAAAAATGAATCCCAACCAAAATAATTGGATCACGGGTATGCTAAACGACCCAAACAACCAAATTCCGGGGTCTTCTATGAATCCGACCAACAATCCGGGCTCCTCCTCTCAACCTCCATATAATTATTATCCCAATTTCCAAACCCCATTTGTTAATCCCGACGAATTGTCGTTATTTAATCAATGGAAAATGCAACAACAAATGGGGTTTAACCAATTTTCTCAACAACAACAACAACCAAACCAATCCACCGCTTCCCAACCATAATCCGACCACCAATCGTTTAACTTAATCGATGAAACCGAAGACGAGAACGAAGAGGAGTCGATCCTGACCCCGACGTCGAAGAAGACGAGTCGTGGCGCACGTTTGAAGGCGAAGTGTAGGATCCCTTTGCTTAATGGATCTTAACCTTTAGCTTGTAAAGGGTTTGTTGCCTTAGATAAATCTAAAGTAACAATGATGAAACAATGATTAACCACTATTGATTACGCGGAATTTAATCAACAATGTAAAGAAGAACACAATCAAAACACTTTTATATTGAACTTTGAATCTGCCTAGGTTACAGATTACAAACTTTGATTACTATTTGATCTCTATGATCTTCTGTAGAACTATATCTACTAACTATGCCTAGGGTTCCTTTTATAGACTAAAGAAACCTTAATGGGCTTTACAAAACGCGTATAAAGATAATGCATATCCTTTCCTAAGATATCTCATGCATATCTTTAACTCTAACAAACTAGCATCTAACTATTTCAAGATTAAGCAACTTAACTATTACATAAACAGTATTAACTATTAATACTAGCCAGTTACTAACTATTGATAAACCACTATGCTATTTGATCTAAATAAATCCCCCTACCATACTAATATGATAAAGCAGAACTAACTATAATACAACATAAATAAGTATGTTATTACAAAATCCTAACAATCTTCGTCCCAAACTTGAACATTCACTTTTAACTTCAAGTTTCTTCAAGATGTCTTCAGTTAGGGCTTGTGAGAAATGTATCCAAGCAATGTCTTTAAGTCCTTACTTCTCTGATGATGATCTGTTTGATGTTACTCTTGTGAAAAACCAGATCATACATGTACTTTTAGTCTTTGTCTTCTCTCACAGCTACACAGCAACATCCAACTAAGTTGGCTTTGTAGTTTTTGGCTAACATACCACCACAATGGATTTTTTGATATGCTTTACCATGACAGCCGTTTGCTACATGGACTGAGTTCAGAAAATGCTGGGAGCGGGCGGTTGAATAGGGTGGAGACCGCGCGAGTGAGTGCAATTGACGCGAAGATACCTAGTATAAGTTTGTTTGACACGAGCGCTCTTCGATGCGCAGAGCGTGTCTCTACATGGTTTGAGATCTCTGTGTGCAGCATCCTCTACACAATTACAAGGCTTTGTCTAAATGGCCAAATGCACGAATAGTGTATGTCATGCAACCATACCGTACAGATAACAGCATCTACATAAGGCGTCAAATACGAACATACACAGGGAGAGGGGGGAGTGGAGTAGCCAGCCTAATAATTAACACTAAGGTAAAAAACGGAAGCAAAAGTTAAACTGTAGTAGCCCTATGCTTTAGTGCAATACTATGGTGCATGAATACCATTAACATTCTTGGTAAAACTGTCAACCATAAACGGATTTGAGAAGTCTTTAACCAAAGCCGGTTTGCTTGACTAGCAGTTCCTTATGCCTATTAATCTTGGTGAACTGATAACCATTTGTTGTGTGGTGGTTAGCCAACACCCAAACCCTTCTCACTTCCATTATAGCCTATAGTTTCCAAAAATATGCTTACTGCTACTGATAAATTCATCACTTTCTAATCCCAGCTTACTTCTCAATCATCTTCAAGAGTTTATAGCAAACTTCATCCATTTTTCCATCTAGAAGCTTCATTTTCAGCATTGCTTGGCAAGATTCTTTTGACAATGGATATTTTCTATCCGCTAACATATATATAGTGCATGCCATCCAAAGTAAACAATGTACTTTCACATTATCATAATACCTCCAACTAACCATTCTTTGTTGAAGTGGTAAGCTCCAACTAGCATCTTCATTGAAGGTGGGATCAAACATAGTCCTGAATCACCTAAAGCACTCTAGTCATAAGCAACACCAGACATATTTGTTCCACTACTTTTCTGCATTACCAACCTGTACAATTCTATAAGATCCTCTCTTTGTAAGTCTTTACCATAGCTCCAAAGCACATTAGACTGTATCACTCCATTTGCTCTCATTAATCCTATAAATACTTCTTGACCTTGCTAAATATCTATCGCTCTAAATTTACACACTGTCAATTTTTGGAGTCAAGGAGTTAGGATTCATAAGCCTCGCACAGATTCCTCATTATCAGTTTCGGAATCTTCTTGTCACGCTTGTCAACATTATACCTTTCTAGACTTTTGCTTTCTTTCTTTTTCCTACTCTTTTTACTGGCTCTTCTTCCTTACTTCAGCAACTTTTTTCTTCCTATAGCTGGAAACATCTTTTATCATCAAACCTTTATTTACTTTGAAGTCTTTGTCTGTAAGCTCCATCTTCATATCTTTTCAATTTTGCCCTTTGTAGCTTCAAGATTTATGGAACAAAAGTGTCAATCTGCTGAACTAACTATCAAATCTTCTTTATTTCTTCAAACTTCAACTTCTTTAAACGAGAAATCTTCAACAGTTGCTTTATTCTTTAGAAGTTTAACATAAGATTTCTTAACTGTGATGACTCATGTGTTTGTTTCTCTTTGCCCTTAGCTCTTTCACTAAAAGTGATTTCTTCTTTGATCCCTCATTTCTACCATATCCTTTCTGCAAAATCTTGTTCAGGCATCATCCTTTCCCAACACATCTTTTGTACAACTCTGCATTTGCATCTAGCTTGGGCTCTAATAGCATCCCATCTTCTTCAGTATAAAATTGAGCTTCAAATTTAACTTGAGCTTTTCTTTTCTTTTGTTGTTCTGATAAAGCTTCCTCTTCTGCCATTCTTTTAGCTATCATTTTATCTAAATGAATCTGCTTTGCAACTTCTTCATCCAATTAAGCTTGCAACTTTATAGCCTCTTCTAATCTAGCTTCCTCTTGTCTTATTTGTTCTTTAGTTTTGTGAGTAGCCTAGATATCCTCTTCAACCATTGGAGCCTTTCCTTCCCTTTGACCCCTTTTACTAGCAGTACCAGAATCAACTTTAGTACTACCAGTATTAACATCTTTAATACCAGTATTAATCTCTTCTTCAGCATCCAATCTAATATTAATATTCTTAGCCACTAACCTTGATCTCCTCCTATGAATCTCGTGCCCATATCATTTGTTGATTTTCCTGCTAACACCCTAAAGAAAGTCACCTTTTGACAATGTTTTAGCTGCCTCCAAGATTGTAGGACTGATTTCTTCTTCTTGAGCCTCCCATGAAGCTTTTGTAGGAGTAACAAAATCTGTTGACTTCTCTTTCATGAATTCTCTAACCAAAAAAACTAGAGGATCATCATCAATATCCTGAATTATCCTCCCCTGATCCTCTGATTCTTCACCCTCTGATTCAGATATTATTACCTTTTTGGATTTCCTCTTTAAAGTTGTTTCCAGAGATTTCACCTTCTTTACCAATTTAAGCACAACATTTCCTAGTGTCTTCTTGGTGTCCTTCAACTCTTTCTCCAAACTATTAATCCTTGTCACTAAGGTAGGTACAAGCACCATTAATTCTTTAAGTTGCATACGATCCTCAACACTTCCTGATGTATTACCTTCAGGGAGAGGTGCTTCATAGGACCTAGGTGGTGACAAATGAGGTAGTGATTGATGTGGTGAATGAGGTGGTGATTGAAGTGGTGAATGAGGTGGTGGTGATGGATGAGGTGGTGATGGAATAGGTGATGGAATAGGTGGTTGGGATGTGGATGTTATTGGATCAACAGGTGTGTGATAGGGTTCAACTGGTTGTGCTGAGCCTTCACCTTGATCCACAGCTGCCCCTGCCAACATAGCAGGCAGCAATGGTACACTATCCCATGCATAACCCCTTTTCATGTTTGCAAAAAGTTTTTTGGTCAAATTGGGCTTATAATACCTACCTTTAGTTCACTTGTAATATCCAAAACAATTTGTAAAAAAACTGATACATTAAAATTTTTGAATTAAACTCTCTAAGATATTGAACATCCCATCAAAATATCATTTTAAAAATAAACCCACTGCCCTAGATTAGACAGATTAATGCAGTGCAATAGTACACTAAATTGATCCCAATCCACCCAGACTTAGGCTTAAGCAGTGTAAAATATGATGGATTAAAAATTTCTATTTGGGGTGTAAAATTCATTTTCCAAAAAGTTAATTTACCCTCAGTAACATACCCCAATGTGGCTAATCCAGCATATATTTCAGCATCAATAAATATGTATTCCCTGTAGCACTGCCAATGAAGTTTACTTCTAAAAGTTATGCCTCAGTAATAGAATCTCTTTAGAGTCTATAATGCACTAATTGTTATACTCCCATTACAAGTGTTATGACTGGGCATTGCCAGAACTGTTTGAAGCTAGAGAGTCATAGATCGTAGGCATTATGAGATAAAGGCAACCTGAGAGATGTACCTTTAAGGAAACTACCTCAGTGAAACCAACACTTTCATTTGGTTTCTTCAGGAAAGCGACCATATTATGCTTGTCTGAGTACTTTAGGTTGGCCATATGGACTCGTTGATGAACAGAAATCGTAAGAATGGAAAATCTAATCCTGGGTTTGATGCGAGTGAATTACTAAGTGCTGGTAGAGAGAGGGAATTGAGTTTTTATCGATGAATAACAAGGTTTCTTATTGGACCGTGTGTAAAAGAAGTTTCTTTAGAGTAAAGAAAGATATTTTATTGAAGAAAGTGCAGTAATTATCCAAATAGAAAACCTATGTTAGAAGTACGCGCCGTAAAAATCTCTAACGGTAATATTTAAAATAAGAAAAGTCAATTTTCCCTCACCAGCACCAACGGTCATCTACCAGTATTAAAATTAGTCTACCAATACTAATATAGTCTACCAGAAT
Source organism: Tanacetum coccineum (assembly GCA_026074375.1). Classification (NCBI taxonomy): domain Eukaryota; kingdom Viridiplantae; phylum Streptophyta; class Magnoliopsida; order Asterales; family Asteraceae; genus Tanacetum; species Tanacetum coccineum. The sequence goes on along the minus strand of BQNB010036431.1, from coordinate 25,463 downwards.
TAACATATAGACTACCAGTATTCACGTATAGACTACCAGAATCAACTTTAAGTCCACAGAATTAACAAGTAATCTACCAGAATTAACTTGTAGACTACCAGAATTAATTCTAATACTTAGTACTTACAGACCATAGATGAGTAGTATTTACCAGGATTGCATCTATCCATCCTCAAATCCATGCTTATCCTGAAAAGTTAGTGCAAAAACAAGAAAAATGCTACAATATACCATGCACTTGAACTAACTAAATCCGAACTATCAGCATTAATACCCTAGCAGTATTAATGTAAACTAGAAATAGTTACTAGTCTTTACAAACTGTACAATTTAACCTCTCCTCAAATGTAACTACAAATTTAACATTCTAATGCTGACCACTAAAAAGTTAAACCTGGTAACATCAAATCCTTTGGTGAGAAGGTCTGCAACATTTAAGACAGTGTGAATCTTGAGAACATCTATCAGTCTCTTCTCATAACAATCCCGTATGAAGTGATGTCGAATCTCAATGTGTTTGGTTCTTGAGTGATAAACTGGATTCTTGACAACACATATGGTGCTCTCATTGTCAATATGGATTTTGGTGTTCATGAAGTTAAAGCCATAATCCATCATTTGGTTTTGTATCCATAGTACTTGCCCACAGCAATGAGCAGCTGCAACATATTCTGCCTCAGTAGTAGAATTTGCCACAATTGTCTGCTTTTTGCACTGCCAAGATATGAGTCTTCTACCAAGAAATTGACATCCACCAGTTGTTGATTTCCTGTCAAGGCTGGCTCCTGCATAATCACTATCTGAGAAAGCTTCTAGTTCAAAAGGGGAATCCCTAGGATACCATAACCCTAGTTTGGGTTAATGTTTGAGATATCTAAAGATCCTCTTTACAGCATGTAAATGGGAAGCTTTTGGAGTGACTTGAAACCTTGCACATGCATAGACAGCAAACATGATGTCTGGCCTTGATGCAGTCAAATACATCAGGGAACCAATCATTGATCGGTATTCATGCACATCTACCTCTACACCATCTTCATCTTTAACCAAGGGTTTGTTTGACTCAATAGGAGTAGTAGCTGTTTTGCCCCAGTATTGACCACATTCTTAACCCTAGGTTCAGGACTCTTTTGGTCATAGAAATCATAGTCTTTTATCAAATGGCCAATGCTTTTACAAACAAAACAAGCTTTTATTTTATGTACTTTCTTAAAACCAATCCCTTATTTTTGTGAAGTTTGACCACTTTTATCAGCTTGACTCCTAACAGCTTGAGTCACATTAGGCTTAACAGAACTAACAGTTTTGTTAGCACACACATCATCCTCATCATCTGAGGTCCAATCCTCAATGATGACTTCATCCCTATTAATCTTTGACTTAGACACAACTGTTTCATTGACAGACTTAGGTTTTACTATAGTTGGTTCATTTGTGGTACCTACAGTCTTGTTAGTTTCAGTTGTCTTAGACTCTATGATTTTATTTCTAAAAAGCATAACTATCTTGTCTGCAAATGAATATATTAGCCTCTTTGGGAGTGGGTTCCCTGTATTTGGAGGGGGAACATCATGATACTCATTTGCTTAGTGAACCTATTATTGCTAGTGTGCTCTCCTCATCACTAGACCTTACCTCATAAAATTGTCAACTGTTCTACTATCAGTTTCTGATTTATTACATCTAAGCAGCCATTTGTGTGCTAAACCCGTATCTATTTTTATCAGAGTACTCATCTGACTATGAGTAATATTTGTGAGATTCTTTGAAGGACCCTTTCCCATTTTTCAATCTTGAGTTTCAATTCATCTCTTTCCTTAACAACCTTTTCTAATTCCAGATTTAAGTTGTTAATTTTTATTTCTCTACACTTAAGATCATAGTTTTGAAACTCATATCTCTCACCCCAAGCTAATTCATTCTTTTCATGTCCAAGAATTCTAGCTTCTAGTGACTCTAAGGCTATCTCATAACCCCTAATTTCTAGTTTTGCTTTGTTATGTTTTTCTCTTTCAGTATCATAGTTCTTTTGAAGAGTTTTAAATGATTCAAGACATTGTTTAGAACAGTTTTGTACCTTATTGTCAGAAGAACTTGATGAGCTTGAAGAGGAGATGGCCATCTTACAGGTTTGATTGTAGATCTGCTTCAAACAATGGAGTTCTTCTTATTCAGAGTTTCCACACAAGCTCTGATACCACTTGTAGGATCCCTTTGCTTAATGGATCTTAACCTTTAGCTTGTAAAGGGTTTGTTGCCTTAGATAAATCTAAAGTAACAATGATGAAACAATGATTAACCACTATTGATTACGCGGAATTTAATCAACAATGTAAAGAAGAACACAATCAAAACACTTTTATATTGAACTTTGAATCTGCCTAAGTTACAGATTACAAACTATGATTACTATTCGATCTCTATGATCTTCTGTAGAACTATATCTACTAACTATGCCTCGGGTTCCTTTTATAGACTAAGGAAAACCTAATGGGCTTTTACAAAATGCTTATAAGATAATGCGTATCTTTTCCTAAGATATCTCATGCATATCTTTAACTCTAACTAATTTTTGCGTAAGCAGACTTAACTATTACATAAACAGTATTAACTATTTAATACTACCAGTACTAACTATGATAAACCTTCTACCAGTACTAACTATTACACTAGCAGAATTAACTACAATACTAACAGAATTAAGTCTGTTATACAAAATTCCTAACAATAATCAAATAAGCAAATAGATTGAACTTTAATCTCACAGATTCAAACCTCAAACTCTTAAAACCTTAAAAATGAGATTTAACACTTAAAAACTTAAACAAACTGAATCTTAGGACTAATTTAAGCTAAACTAAATTGACTTAATTGCACAAAACAGGTTTTGACCCATTTTGACACATGAAAACAGTTAAACCAAACACCCCTTTAAGTTCTTAAATCCAATTTTAAACTTGATTTAGACTGATTTAAGCCACAAATTACCAAGACCAGATGTTAAATAAGCTTAACAAACAATATTAAGCACATTTCAATATCCAATAAGCAGACAAATAAGCTAAAACAGATTATGCAATACTTAAAGCTATAAAGTGACAGATTATAAGAAAACTTAAGCAAATGATCTCTAAACTATAAAACAAGCATAATAAGCATTAAACATCATAAGCAAATATAAGCAGACAATAAGCACAAATAAGCAGTTGAATAGTAAATAAGCTAAAAATGAAACTTACAAAGACCCTTGCTCAAAACAGGGCAAATGAGCTCAAAAGAGCTTATCTACAAGCTCTAGCTTATCAAAGATAAGCTAGTGACAGCAATAAGCCCTTTCCCTTTTTGCTTATCTCCTTTTGAGCGTTTTGAGTGATTTTGGTAAAATAGCTTAAACTTAAAAAAACGATGAAGAGTTTGTAAGACTTAAGTAAACAACTTAAGAATGTTATAAAAAGAGCTTTTGTGAGCTTATAAAATAGTTTTAAATCATCTAACTTAAAAACTGGATAAAACATAAAAACTTCAATCTTTCATTAAACTTAAAATCAGTACAAGGCTTTTAAGAGAACATTACAATAAGCTAAAAAGACTAAAATTATAAGCTGAAAATTCCTATAAAACTAAGTGCCCCAAAGGCTTACAAATGAGCCTATTTATACTAAGCAAAAGAAGATTCTAGGACATGTGTTTTCTTTGTGAGAGCTCTTGCAGGTGTGTTTGTTGTGTGAGAGTCATACAGAAGCATCTGGCATTGAAATTGAGTAGTGTCCAAGTCATATCATCTTAGCCATTGATCTCTTGTTTTGTTCCTTAGACGAATGAGGTTGCAAGGGATTGCCAAGGTGAATTTTGGTGGGATAAGATGTGTAAAGGTGTTGGTCGACATAGGAGAGAAGAAAAGGGGATAGTGTCTTGTCTGGTAGTGAGGACATGACACAACTTAGGGAGATAATAAATAGTGCTCGCGCTATATTTGAAGTTTGGAAAAGGGCAAGAATGGACCCTGAGGGTGTATAGGTGTATGGCATTCATAGTCCTTCCACTTTGCATCTTTGGCCCTTGAAGTTATATTGGTGTTTGCACCGTTAGTCCATTTAAGGACTAACGGTGTTAATGGATAAAAGAGTTGGGGTTAACGGGAGTTATAAGGGGTATTGGGATTGGGCTTGTTTTGTTGGGCCGGTTATAAAAAAAGGGAACTTGGGCTTATAAATGGCTTAAGGCTTATAAAGTTTGTAAAGTATAAGTGGGCTGACCCGGGCCCACTAGGTGGGTACGGGTGGGCCTACTTTTGACAATTTAGGTTTTCGGGTTTGGTTTTTGATGCTTTTTCCAATGCCACTTCCCGGGGTTGACTTTGACTTTGACTTTGTCTTTTTGACTTCTCACGGTCTTTCCGTTCTCGTGCTCGGTTTTGTCGTTTTGGCTTTGATTTTGTCCTTTTCTTAGATATCCGTTACCTGCACAATACAAATGCAAAACATACAAATACAATGTATTTTTGGTACGTTTTTTGTCATTTAAGTCTGTTTTTAGTGGTCAAAGGTATGTGTAATTAAACACATACCAAAATCCCCCATACTAAGATATTGCCGTGTCCTCACGCAATGCTATAAGTAAGCACTTAGAAAACTAAGAATCTCGATCCCCCTCGACTAATTACCTCGAAAAGTAGCTAAGTGTTCATCGAGGGGAATTAAAGAATCAATAGCTTCGAAAAGCCCCGTTTTTACCATTCTTAAAGATATACACTTATTCCTACACATATTTTTGTATTTTTCCTATTTTCTCATTTTTTTTATAAGCAACTAACTTATTTGACTTTCGTTATTTTCATAACCGTTAGGGATCATAGAACAAGATGCATTTCGATCCGAAAATGCCCCAAAAAGGATAAATTCATCGTCCCCGACTTTTCACTCGCCCCAAACCAAGCTTAAAACGAAATCACCGTTAAATATCAGTTAAGATGCTAACACTACTCATATTTGCAACTTGTGAACTTTTCACTCCCGACAATTATTATATCTTAGGTGAATGTGCCATTTTGAATTTCAACCATGGATCAATGTTTTGCAAAATTCTATGCTTCACGTTCCACCCGAGAATAATGAGTTTGAAGGCGAGATCATCCCATGTAGCGACTTTCGTCTCGGCACATCCTAACCTTGCGGCTAAGTGACCAGGCTTTTGACACCCCACAGAGACTAGTATCGGGACTCACGGACCTTAGGTTTCAAAAACTCTTAGGTTTCTCGTATATACATAGCTTATTTAAAAACTTAAAATGAATTAGTCAAAGTTCAAAAGCATATTTAAATTTAACAAAAAGAGATCTATTTATTAATTCACACTTAATATTAAACATTGATGCAATTGTAACCCTCGACCTTTTAGAAGGCTGCAACATCGGTTGTGAGCCGGCAAGATGCAACAAACTTTTATCAGTCTCGGATTATTATTCTTACTATAGGCTTTCTTTAGAAGGCTGTAACATCGGTTGTGAGCCGGCAAGATGCAGCAAACTTTTATCAGCCCACAGTTTATATTTATTATTCATTATATTTTTTTTTCATTTTTCATCATATTTTTCATTTTTTTTTCATTTCATTTTACTTTATTTCACGATATATAGAGAAGACTTCTTTTTGAAAAAATTAAGTATAAGCTTGAACTAAGACTAAAATTTTTGCTATCAACTACATAAAAATTGTTGATTTAAGTTTAATCTCCAAAAATAGCACGTATTATTAGTCTGGTTAGGAGCTTATGAGAGAAAAAGCCACAAATTACATACATGAGCTCTTAAGATTTCCAAATAATCCTTGTTTAGCATCCAACTCATACTTAACTCTATCATTTTTCGTTCTTCGCGAAAATCCGCGAACGCTTAGCCTAAAAGTTAAGGAACAAGCTAGAGCTCAACACGCTCGATCGAGTCAAAATTTATTCTTATTCTACCCAGCAGGAAAGTTAAAATTGTGACAAAACACTTATTTTATTTTTGAAAATTTTTAAAATTTTTCATTTTTTGAAATTTTGGTGGTAAAAACGGGATTACGTGAAAACAACGACTGCAGGCACAATCAAATCGATAGATCCCCCCATACTAGAATTAAACATTGTCCTCAATGTTTTAAGAAGGGTCTCTACGTAAATCCTAAGCCGTTTATTAAGTATGCTTAAAGATAAACGTTAGTCGATTAGATTAGGATATTGGATTTCCCAAATAAAGCTGAGGATTTGAAGCTCTTGTGATCGAAGGACAAAACTGCGAGCACGAGAGGCTTCAAAAATCCGGGACAATCCTGGACAATCACAAAAACACAAGCAAACGAGAATGGAAAGAGGCACACCTCCTCACAACAAAAAAAACACTTATTCATTACTACATAATACTACTACGGATAAGCATGGGTTGCCTCCCACGAAGCGCTTGTTTAGGGTCACTAAGCTTGACCCAATCCCCGAATTCATTGGTCCTTGGGGAAGGTTTAGAGATCCGGGACAACCAATTTTGGTACGTCCCCTCCAAAGTAGTGCTTAATTCTATGACCGTTCACCTTGAAGTTTGGCCTGGAGTTTTGAGATAACTCGACGGTGCCATATGGAAAGACATGGGCAATGGTGAATGGTCCGGACCAACGGGATTTTAACTTGCCCGAGAACATCTTCAATCTAGAGTTAAAGAGGAGGACTTGATCACCGACGTTGAAAACGCGGTTTTTGATCTTTGAGTCATGGATCCTCTTTGTTTTCTCTTTATAGATTAAAGAGTTCTCATAGGCATGATCACGAAGTTCATTTAGTTCATTGAGTTGAACTTTACGGTGATCACCCGCGGTCGAAAGGTCAAAGTTTGCATGCTTCAAGGCCCAATAGGCTTTGTGCTCGAGCTTGATCGGTAGATGACATGCCTTTCCGTACACGAGCTTGTATGGGGTACACCCGATGGGTGTTTTGTAAGCGGTACGGAAGGCCCAAAGTGCGTCATCTAATTTATCCGACCAAGAGGCACGGTTCTCGCCCACGGTCCTTTCAAGAATTCGTTTCAAGCCACGATTGGATACCTCAACTTGCCCACTTGTTTGTGGGTGATACGCGGTGGAGAGACGGTGAGTAACTCCATATTTAAGCATGACCTTTGCAAACTGGTCATTGCAAAAATGGGTTCCGCGATCACTTATGATAGCACAAGGGGCACCGAATCGGGCGAAGAGAGATTTAAGAAATTTGCAAACAACTCGGGCGTCGTTGGTGGGGAGCGCTTTCGCTTTAACCCATTTTGATAAGTAGTCGACGGCCACGAGTATATATTGCTCCCTCATGAAGACGGGAATAGCCCCATGAAATCGATGCCCCAAACGTCAAAGATTTCGCAAACTTGGATGGAATTTTGAGGCATTTCATCACGTTGCGAAATTTTTCCTTGACGCTGACAAGTGTCACATCGGGTGACCAAGTCATGGGCATCTCGGTAAATTGTGGGCCAATAAAATCCTGAGTCAAAAACCTTTTTGGCGGTGTAGTTGGCACCGTAATGTCCCCCGGTGGGTCCACTATGGCAAGCTTTGAGGATGTCAATAGCTTCTTGGCCCGCAACACACCGCCGGATCACTTGATCCGCACATATTTTAAACAAATAGGGGTCGTCCCAAAAGTAGTGTTTAACATCCTTGAAAAACTTGTTCTTTTGCTGGGACGACATCCCTTTAACAATGAAATTCCCCGCGTGGTAATTTGCATAATCGGCAAACCACGGGGTACTTGAGTCACCACGAAAAGTCACCATATTAAGTGTCTCGAGAGGAAATGTTTCATTTATCTCCTTTGGGTCGAGCACATTTTCATAAGGATTTTCTAATCGGGAAAGATGATCGGCCGCGAGATTCTCGGCTCCTTTTGTGTCAATTACTTTGAATTTAAACTCTTGAAGGAGGAGAACCCACCAGAGCAATCTCGCCTTGGAATCTTTTTTAGCAAATAGATATTTGAGGGCGGAGTGATCCGTATACACAATGCTTTTGTTCAAGATGAGGTAAGACCGGAATTTTTCGAAGGCATACACCACGGCTAACATTTCTTTCTCCGTTGTGGTGTAATGCGATTCCGCCTCGTTCATTGTTTTACTAGCATAGTGTATAGGCCTAAAATGCTTTTCATGATGTTGCCCCAAGACTGCACCTATGGCAAAGTCGCTTGCATCGCACATAAGCTCAAAGGGTAAGTGTCTGGTGGAGGGGGGAGGGAAGGGAGGAAGGGTGCTCTAGTGGGGGCAATCAAGATTGGAGCTTCGGTAAGTTTTTTCTTTAACGTTTCAAAAGCTTGAATACATTCATCGGAGAAGATGAACAGAGTATTTTTCTCAAGAAGATGAGTCATCGGTCGGGAAATTTTGGAAAAATCCTTAATGAATCGTCGGTAGAAACCGGCATGACCGAGAAAACTCCGAACACCCTTGACGGTGGTGGGATGAGGTAACTTAGCAATCACATCGACTTTGGCTTTATCGACCTCAATCCTATTTTTGGAAATCTTATGGCCAAGGACAATGCCTTCCTTAACCATGAAATGACTCTTTTCCCAATTTAGACAAAGATTGGTGTCTTCACACCTTTTGAGCATCTTGTCCACACGAGAGAGGCAATTTTCGAATGAATTCCCAAAGACCGAGAAGTCGTCCATGAAGACTTCCATCATTTTTTCGATCATATCATGAAAGATAGCCATCATACACCTTTGGAACGTGCCCGGTGCATTGCATAAGCCGAAAGGCATGCGACGGTAGGCGAACGTTCCATAAGGACACGTGAATGTTGTCTTTTCTTGATCATGAGGGTCGATGGGAATTTGAAAGTAACCCGAGAAACCATCGAGAAAACAATAGTACTCGTTTCCCGCTAATCTCTCGAGCATTTGATCCATAAACGGTAGTGGAAAGTGGTCTTTATGGGTGGCTTCATTTAACTTTTGGTAGTCAATGCATACACGCCATCCCGTAACCAATCGAGTAGGAATTAACTCATTTTCATCATTTTCAACAACGGTAAAACCACCTTTTTTAGGTACGCAATGTACGGGGCTTACCCAAGGACTATCCGAGATCGGGTAAATTAATCCGGCGTCAAGAAGTTTTTCAACCTCCTTTTTGATGACATCGTGGATCTTTGGATTCACCCGTCTTTGGTGTTGGACCGCCGGTTTGTAGTCCTCTTCCATAAGAATCTTGTGAGTATAAAATTCCGGGTTAATACCCTTAATGTCGGAGAGTTTCCAAGCGATGGCTCGCTTGTGTGACTTCAAAACCTTTATGAGAGCGGCTTTTTCCTCGACACTCAAGTCTTTAGCAATTATGATGGGCAACTTGTTGTCACCTTCCAAAAATGCGTATTCGAGATGAGGAGGTAAGTCCTTGAGTTCGACCTCAGGAGGTTCATCAATTGAAGATTTATCAGTTTTAGCTTCACAAACTTTAAGTTCTTTTCGAATTTCAGGCAAATAATTTCCTTGAGTGGGAGGGGGTAATGATGGATCATCATTGAGAAATGCTTCAAGAAGAAGAATGTCCCCCTCCGGGTCATAGTAAGAGTGATCAACTTCCGGTAAAGTTGGATCATCTTCAAGAGCGAGGAAAGCATCGACTTCCTCGAGAAGAAAATCACTATCCCCGAAGGGAGTGAGAGTCAGAGAAGAGGTAGAAACAATCGGGTCATAATAAGGAGTGGGATTTCCACTCGCGATCACATCGGAGAAACCGAGAACTTCTTGAGAATACTCCTCACAAGCCATTTCAATGACGTCGATTCGGTTTGCCGTCATATCATCGTAATTAGAGGAGTATCTCGAAGTTTGATCAAGATTGAATGTTACGGCTTCTTTTCTAACACGAAGAGTTAATTCACCTTCGTACACATCAATCAAAGCACGTCCGGTCTTTAAGAAGGATCTCCCGAGAATTAGGGGAACTCGGGGATCGGCATCAAAGTCTACGACTACAAAGTCGGCCGGGAATTGGAACTTTCCTACTTTTACGTCGACATCTTCGGCGATACCGATCGGTTGGGAGATCGAACGGTCCGCAAGTTCAAGAGTCATACAAGTAGGAGTGAGTTCCGGAAGAGAAAGCTTTTTCCACACGGATAATGGCATGAGATTAATGCTAGCGCCAAGATCGGCCAAGGCTAAGCACTCATCCATTCCGGGAAAATCACACGGTATGAGAAATTTACCGGGGTCTCCAAGTTTTTCGGGTAACTTTTTGAGGAGAACCGCCGAGCAATGCTCATTCAACGGAGTTCTTGCCAATTCAAACAATTTTTCTTTGTTACTAATTAAACTCTTAAGTGTCGAGGCAAATTTAGGCATGAGAATTAAAGCATCCGCGAAGCTAATGTCGAAATGCAAATCTTGAAAGATTTGGTAAAATTTCTCAATTTGATTGTTAGCTTTTTCGCGGATCTTTTGGTCATTAAGTCTAGACGGATATGGAATTGATGGTTCGGTTAGGCTTCGGAGCACTTAACGGGGCAACATACGGGTTAGGAATTTGGTACATGAGGTTGAACTTGGACAACCAGAGGTTGGACGTCTTTGGTACTTCCGTTATTAGTAGGAGGCACCGTGTCCTTTGTCACCTCGGTTTCACGTTCCACTACTTTAGGAGGAGAAGAAGAAGTAGTAGGAATCGTGGGTCCTTGATAAGCAACACCGCTTCGGGTGGTAATACCCTTCAAGTCTACCTTCGGGTTAGTAATGGTATTACTAGGGAGTGTCCCTGAACCTGAAGTAGAAGCGGTATTGGAATTCACAAACTTGGTAAGCATGTTCGTTAAATTGGTCATTTGATTTTGCAAGTTTTGATTTTGGTTTTGCATATTTCTCATAACTGCATCATTAGCTTTGACGTAGTTTTGAAAATCATCCTTCGACACACCTTGTGTTTGCGGAGCCGGAGCTTGGTAAGGTGGAGCTTGGTGAACCGGGGGTTGATTAATCGGAGGTCGATAAATTTGGCCTTGGTTGTAATTAGTCCCCCGGTTTTGGTTGTAACGGTTTTGGTTATTTCCTTGGTTTTGTTGAACGGGAGGAAAACCGGGAGGTCGAATTTGATTAGCAATCGGGGCTCGGTAACCGGTATTTCCTTGATTGAAATTAGCCGCGGCGGCTTGGGAAACATATTCTTGAATATTGTCACGATAAATGTTGCCATCGGTGGCGGGACAATTTCGGTAAGAATGAGCACCACCGCAAGTTACACAACTTTCCTCGACCGCTTTTACGGTAGCGGGAGCTTGGGATTGGTTTTTCTTATCGAGAAGTAAAGCTTTCACCATGTCTTTAAGTTCGGCAACATCGGGAGAAATACCGAAGAAGATCATTGAATCGGTCCCATGCCTCGTAAAAAGTTTCATCAAATCGTTGTTGAAATCTCGTGATTTCATTTCGAAGATTTGTTGTTTTAGAAGGAGGGAAGAATTTGTTGATGAATTTCGAAACAAGATCATCCCATGTAAGAATCGATCGAGGGGGTTCTTTTTCAAGCCAAATCTGGGCGGCACCCTCGAGGGAAAATGGGAAAAGCATAAGCTTTACCGACGTACTCGGGACGTTCGGGAACTTCATCGTAGAAGTGATCTTGTTGAAATAACGAATGTGAGCATGAGGGTCTTCTTTGTCATGTCCAAAAAATTGTTTGTTTTGAGCAAGAGTAAGCAATCCGTGCTTAAGCTCAAAGTTGTCTGCAGTGATCTCGAGAACAACGATGGCATCTGTAAACCCTCGGTGGGAGCCACGCTACCACACAATTGCACTGACCTCCTATCCTACCCCCCCACACAATAGCCCTCCATTAGACCCCAAACCCCACCCAGCCCTACTCCACAATAGTCAAAGCCAGACAGCTCTACTAATAAGTCCACAACCACCTCAGGTAGAGGCCCAAAGATGATTACTGCTTACCACTTTTACCCTCTATTACGAATAACGACGTCCTGTCATTGGTCACTCCTCCCACTTCCGCGTCCATCCCCCCAACGCAACATAAGTGGTCATCATCCTCAAGTTAGATACAGGTCTTATGTGACTATATGATGCCTGTTACTAACCCTTGAAATGTAAAGCACATCCGCCGCCGACCCCCCCCCCGACACGACTCTCGCTAGATCAAATAACACCCACCGCACCGCAGCATGTGCCCCCCCCCCGACGACCCCCCCCCCACCCCGCCTCATCCCCCCCACCCCCCCCTATCACAAACCCACATACAACACACACCCGCCCACCCCCCCCCCCCACCCCCCCCCCCCCACCCCCCCCCCCCCCCCACACACCCAACACCCCACCAACACCCCCCCCCATCCACCCCCCCCCACTCAGCCTGCGCCCCACGATATGCCCATCTACGTGATCACATCATAGTAATTAGAACTGTGATAAATCCCCCCCTGCCCAGATGACTCCGCATACCTCTACGCGTCAGAGCCTCCGCACCCGCAGATACACACAGCCTCGAGACGCCCCCCACCCCCACTAAACCGATCCCAACGAGTGTCGTGGGGGGGGGTGGTAAACTTTTGTTAACTCTATATATAAAAAATAGCGAGTTAACAAATATAACTATTTCAACACATTATACAAGATATTGTATCAACATTATTCCATAAGACAGACGCACAACTACCCACACACTAAACATACTACCCCCCCTCCTCCACCACCGCTCACAGCCCCCTCCTGACCGACCCCCCCACACCCTCACCCCCATATCCAGATGAACGTACGACGTACGTTAACCTGTAAACCTAAGAGTAATTCAAACAGGCGCACTAAACTATTCTTAGAACCCCAAGCCGAGATCACAACGCGTATTCACATCCATTTTCTAAAAGAAGAAAAAATCACGACCAACGTTAAATTTAACCCCAGTGTCACCCCCGCCCCCTCCCCATATTGCCCAGTCCCGTGTACTTGAAAGGATACCAAAATGTACATTAACCCCTAGAGAAAAACGCTAGGAATCTCCCCTCAAAATACAATTAACTTAACCCCACCACAAACACCACACACCCCATCCTCACCCACAACTCAAACCAATTTATATAAACTTCCCAAGCCCATTCCCCTAAACCACAAACTCAATTATAAACCAATACACATGCTAAGTCAACACCGCATCAGAATACCTTATCTCTCTATACTCTCTAACTCATATCTGAAAAACATACAATCACAAAATCCAACAACACATACACATTATAACTTCTTACACAAAACAACTTAAAAATATACAAACAAAAATATCAAAAACACAACAAACAAAACACAACTCAACAAAAATAAAAAAACACCACACTCACCAAACACCTTCAAATCGCATTCTCTCTTCCCCTACAACAAATATAAAAAATATAAACAATTACCATAAATCAATACCCCCCCCACCCCTCCCCAACACCCCCCCCCACACCCAACCACAAAACACACAAAACAACCACACCACACAAAACAAACACACAAACCAAAAACTCCACAAACACAACAACACCAACACCACTACATCCAAAAATTACAAACTATATTAAAACACAACTCTAAACTCAAATAAAACACACCCACACAACCAACTCAAACAAAACCTAACAATCAACCACCAAACACTACACTCTCTTTTCTCTCAATACAAAACACAATAACAAACACACTTATCAACGTAACTAAATAACTCAACACTAATCTTCTTTTTATTCACATCCTTTCTCTATTAGCTCATCCACCATCTCATAGATAAACCACCACTCTCACCGCACTCACCCTCACCTTCAATTCCTGATCACCAAACAACACACTCCAACTACAAAATCCCAATTTTCACTCAACTTTAAAACACCCCATCCCCCATATCCCTCTCCAACCCCACCTACAAAACCCCCCCAACCCAAAAAACCCCAAAAACCCACCTCATCACAAACCACCCAAACCCTAACTTCCACACCAACAACCCCCACCTACTATCTCACTCAAAAACAAAAAAAAACACACCTACCATCTCTCTCTTCCCAGTAGACTTTCACTCACGACGTCTCCACCCCCTAACCATCTATAACACACACTTCACACACAAATGTAAACCACCCACCAATCTTAAAAAAAACAAAAATAAATATATGAGATAGCACAAGTAGCTCTACGTGTGTGTGTATTAATAAACCATTACGCAGTTGAACAGACTTTTAATGAATTCCCCTCCTACTCTCACCCCCCCGCCTCTGAGATAAATCAATCGCACTCAAACGGCTCTATAAGTAATAGAGAGACTAAATGTTATATCAGTGACGTCGCTCTCACTACAATTCGCATTTGCTATCAAAGTCTCAACTCGTGTGGACCGTCGTCTGGGCGGCGAGTAGTGGTTAGACTTCAATTTCTTTTTGTGAGTAAAAAATAGTATTGGTGACAGTTAGGGTAGAGGTATCAGAGAGAATACGAGTCTTTACTCACCCCCCCCCCCCCCCCCCCCCCCCACTTGTCCCGTGGCGATCCTTTGTCATCCCCAAACGTTTTTGTTTTCCATTTTTTACAACTTTTTAGAAGACTTAAAAATAAGCAACTTTTACAAAACAACCTTTTTTATAAACCAAAAATAAGCACTAAAATAAGCTATTAAAGAGACAGAATAAACCAAACTCTACTAAGCCTTAAAATGACTAACTGTTTTGGCTTTTTTAAACTAAATAAGCAAATGTAACTACAAAATAAGCTAAGACAGGTAATAAGCTATACTTAATAAGCAATTTTGAACAAAAATAAGCAACTAAGATAAGCTAGAATGGCAAATTCACTAAAAAACTATAAAACTTAAAAATTTTAAGCTACAAGGCAAATAAGCTTAAATAAGCTCTAAACTGAAAGAAATAAGCTAAAATGGGCTTAAACTAACCTAATAAGCTAAACTAAACCTAATTTAAGCAAATGCAATAAGCTAATAAGCCTAATGTGATATATCCCTATAGAGTCTAGCTTCCTTGGCCAAACTGATAAGCAAACAGCCAAAAGGGGACTTTTCTAGCTTAAAAATAAGCTAGCAAACAGATCCTTATGGCTTAGTGGCTTATACCACTAAAAAGAATGGCCAAAAAGCTATAATAAGCAACAATGAAAAATCACTTTGAAATTCAAATAAGCACTTAAAAAGCTTCATGAAAAAGCTATCTTACACTGATTTGACACTTAGAGAAGTTTTCTTAAACTTTTGCAATCTTAACAAAACACCACTTTTGAGGTTAAAAATAAGCACTTAAACAGATCCTTATGAACTTGTAACCCACAAACAGATTAAGATTTGACCTCAAAGAACAAGTATCAACAATCAAAAAGCATTTTGAAATTCACAATAAGCCACAAAAAGTATTTGAAAAAGCATTTTCTCAAATTTTTCAACACTTAGCAATTTTTGACTGCTTTGGCAAAAACACAAAACAACAATGCAGGCTATAAAGCTTTGATTCTAACCTGTTTTTAACACTTAAACAAACTCAAAAACATCACAAAATCTCAATAAGCAAAAGCATAATCAAATAAGCAAATAGATTGAACTTTAATCTCACAGATTCAAACCTCAAACTCTTAAAACCTTAAAAATGAGATTTAACACTTAAAAACTTAAACAAACTGAATCTTAGGACTAATTTAAGCTAAACTAAATTAACTCAAGTGCACAAAACAGGTTTTGACCCATTTTGACCCATGAAAACACTTAAACCAAACACCTCTTTAAGTTTATGAATCCTTTTTAAAACTTGATTTAGACTGATTTAAGCCACAAATTTCCAAGACCAGATGTTAAATAAGCTAAACAAACAATATCAAGCACATTTTAATATCCAATAAGCAGACAAATAAGCTAAAACAGATTATGCAATACTTAAAGCTATAAAGTGACAGATTATAAGAAAACTTAAGCAAATGATCTCTAAACTATAAAACAAGCATAATAAACATTAAACATCATAAGAAAGCACAAATAAGCAAATATAAGCAGACAATAAGCACAAATAAGCAGTTGAATAGTAAATAAGCTAAAAATGAAACTTACAAAGACCCTTGCTCAAAACAGGGCAAATGAGCTCAAAAGAGCTTATCTACAAGCTCTAGCTTATCTAAGATAAGCTAGTGACAGCAATAAGCCCTTCCCTTTTTGGCTTATCTTTCATTTGAGCTTTTAGAGTGATTTTTGGTAAAATAAGCTTAAACCTTACAAACTATGAAAGAGTTTATAAGACTTAAGTAAACAGCTTAAGAATGTTATAAAAAGAGCTTTTGTGAGCTTATAAAATAGTTTTAAATCATCAAACACTTTAACTTAAAAACGGGATAAAACATAAAAACTTTAATCTTTTATTAAACTTAAAATCAGTACAAGGCTTTTAAGAAAACATTACAATAAGCTAAAAAGACTAAAATCATTAGCTAAAAGTTCCTAAAAAACTAAGTGCCCCAAAGGCTTACAAATGAGCCTATTTATACTAAGCAAAAGAAGATTCTAGGACTTGTGCTTTCTTTGTGAGAGCTCTTGCAGGTGTGTTTGTTGTGTGAGAGTCTTCAAAGAGCAATCTTGGCCATTGAAATTTAGTAGTGTCCAAGTCATATCATCTTAGCCATTGATCTCTTGTCTTGTTCCTTGGACGAATGAGGTTGCAAGGGATTGCCAAGGTGGATTTTAGTGGGATAAGGTGTGTAAAGGTGTTGGTCGACATAGGGGAGAAGAAAGGGGGATAGTGTCTTGTCTGGTAGTGAGGGCAAGACACAACTCAGGGAGATGATGAATAGTGTTTGGGCAATATTTAAAGTTTTGAAAAAGGCAAGAATGGTCCCTAAGGGTGTATAGGTGTGTGGCATTCATAGTCCTTTGCATCTTTGGCCCTTGAAGTTTTATTGGTGTTTGCACAGTTAGTCCATTTAAGGACTAACAGTGTTAATGGATAAAAGAGTTGGGGTTAACGGGAGTTATAAGGGGTATTGGGATTGGGCTTGTTTTGTTGGGCTGGTTATAAAAAAGGGGAACTTGGGCTTATAAAAGGCTTAAGGCTTATAAAGTTTGAGTAGTATAAGTGGGCTGACCCGTGAATGTGTCGGGGGGGGCCCGCGGTGGGGGTGCGCCCCGGGGGGCGGGGCGGGGCGGGGGGGTGGCCACGGGGGGGGGGCCCCCCCTCCCCCCGGGGCACCCCCCGCCCAGCCCGGGGGGGGGGGGGGGCCCCCACCGGGGGGGGGCCCACTAGGTGGGTACGGGTGGGCCCACTTTTGGCAATTTAGGTTTTCGGGTTTGGTTTTCGATGCTTTTTCCAATGCCACTTCTCGGGGTTGACTTTGACTTTGACTTTTTAACTTCTCATGGTCTTTCCGTTCTCGTGCTCGGTTTTGTCGTTTTGGCTTTGATTTTGTCCTTTTCTTAGATATCCGTTTCTTGCACAATACAAATACAAAACATACAAATACAATGTATTTTTGGTACGTTTTTGGTCGTTTAAGTCTGTTTTTAATGGTCAAAGGTATGTGTAATTAAACACATACCAAAGTCCATTGGAAACTGGTATTGATGTTTCTGATTGGGAACAGTACTAAAAGGTTAATACTGCCAGTTTCATCTGATATCGTACAAAGAAGAGAGTTAGTACTGCTAGTTACACCTGATATCGAACAAAACACACACATGAAGTTTTTGGTATTGGTTTCAATGTTCTTAAAAGTTTCAAAGGCTCGTATAGGTATTTATTTGAATTAATTGATTACGAAGATGGTTATTTATCACTTATTTGACAGTGAAGTAGAATTATTTGGGTTTGTGTTTTTATCATATCTCAAATGGCTTACAACATTTTTAGGTAACTTATTCCTGCTTAGAAACGATGTGACAAAGACTTGACAAATCTAGCAAATGTGTGTGATCTAACTTATGGTGCTTAATGCTCACATTTGCTATCAATTTGGTCTGGTGTCTCATAGAAGATGAGGATTATTGTCAAGAGGTTGCGATCTACTTATATTTCATAGATTTATTTTTAAGTTTGACGTGACGTGGATAGTACAAGATATAAGACACACGTTTGAGTTATTCTACTTCTACATCAAGTTTGTTATACTTAGTTTTCTTCATCAGTAATCATTACAGAGAGCCTACAGAATTGAAGATGCTCATGTACTATTTCAAGGGAAGGTCATTACTGCTGCTAGTCATTGTTAATACTGCTAGCTTACACTTTCTACTGCTTGAGTTCATTATTTATATTGAACTTCATGAAGGGTAATTTGAGTTAGTGGAAAGCTTGGATTAAAAGTCTTGATATATGATGTGTGGTTGTAAGATCAAAGTTGCATACAGTCCCCTATTAGATGAAGACAAAAAGGGGAAGATGATTATATGAAGAGCAACTTATAGATCCTGTGGTAGCTTGGCATGGAGAGTTTGGCATGGAGAGTTTAACTTAAGGGGAAGATCTTAAGTTAAGGGGAAGCAGTTAGTAGTTTACAAAGGAAGTTATGTTTCTTTCAAGGAGATGATTACGTCTCAAATTCAGGGTAAGCTTTGGCTTTATGATGAAGTTCGTACACGACTTTGTTTGTTTTGTCATCATTAAATAGGGGAAGATTGTTGGGATTCTTGATTTGATGAGATAAAAAAATAAAAGAATGAAACATAAGGACTAAATCTAGGATATCAGAATTCTACAAGCTGGTGGAGAATTATAAAGATTTGGGTCAAAGATTTACAAAATAATGATAAGAAAGTATTTAAATTAGTTTAATTAGTTTCCTTATCATATTGATTTTCTTCCTTTGTAAGTCATGATATCTCCCTATATAAAGAGATCATAGACATAGGTTTTAGATATAGCAGAGTCGACTGATGATAGTCGAATAGTAAAAGGTGTGTGTGTACACCATAGTTAGATAGTTAGTTGGTGTAGCCCCAAGATTGTGTTTGGGGAAAGAGGGAAACATATGAATAAAACCTTGTTAAACATCATTGTTCTTATTGTTATTATTCCGCTACATATTATTAATCTTTGATGTTTATAATCCTAGATGAGATATAACCCATCTCAAGCTTAAACAATCTTAGAGTATATCAGATTATTTAAACTTCTCAATTGGTATTAGAGCCTGGTGGCTCTTGATCTAGGATCTACAAGGTTTATTGATGTCGTGCTATAAAGGAAAAAGAAGGTATGATTTTTTGTTTTGGAAGTTATGGGCGATTTTGGTGATTTTATGCTTTTTGCGACACTTTAAAGTGTCGTCTTTATACTTAAAAAAAAGCAGCAGATGGTTTATTATTTATGGTTGAATAAGTAGCAGAAGACACAAGGTACCATTTATATTGCTAATAACGAGTTAATGCTGCCATGTTCACATTAGTACTGCTATGGATAGCAGTTAATACTACCAGGTATATATATCATTAGTACTGCTCGTTTAGATTAGTAATGCTAGTATTGGGCTCAAAAAGTTTATACTGCATGGTTAATACTGCTCATGATGACTTAGTACTGCTGACGATGAAATTTTAGTACTGCTCATCATTCTTTAAAACTAACAGTTTATGATTAATACTGCTTTAAGGAATTTTTGTACCACTCCGTGTATAGTTAGTACTGCTCGACATGTGTTTATACTGCTGGAAATATAGTTTATACTGTCAACATCTTTTAATACTGCCAGCTATAAGATTTAATACTGCTTGCTGCCAAAAGAATGATGTAATGCTGCTAATGGGGCTTTCGTGGATTTGAAGTCCATTGGAAACTAGTATTGATGTTTCTGATTGGGAACAGTACTAAAATGTTAATACTGCCAGTTTATCTGATATCATACAAAGAAGAGAGTTAGTACTGCTAGTTACACCCGATATTGGACAAAACACACACATGAAGTTTTTGGTATTGGTTTCAATGTTCTTATAAGTTTCAAAGGCTCGTATAGGTATTTATTTGAATTAATTGATTATGAAGATGGTTATTTATCACTTATTTGACGGTGAAGTGGAATTATTTGGGTTTGTGTTCTTATCATATCTCAATTGGCTTACAACATTTAGAGGTAACTTGTTCGTGCTTTGAAACGATGTGACGAAGACTTGACAAATCTAGCAAAGGTGTGTGATCTAACTTATGGTGCTCAATGCTTACATTTGCTATCATTTTGTTCTGGTGTCTCATAGAAGATGAGGATTATTGTCAAGAGGTTGCGGTTTACTTATATTTCACAGATTTATTTATAAGTTTGACGTCATGTGGATAGTACAAGATATAAGACACAAGTTTGGGTTATTCTACTTCAATCAAGTTTGTCTTATTAGTTTTCCTTCATCAGTAATCATTACAGAGAGCTACAAAATTAAGGATGTTCTGCACTGTTTAATGGAGTTATTACTACTGCTAGTCATTTGTTATACTGCTAGTTTACTTTTCTATCTGTTTGAGTTCCTTATTTGATTGGACTTCTATGTGGGTAATTTGTGTCAGTGGAAAGCTTGGATTAAAAGTCTTGATATATGATGTGTGGTTGTGAAGATCAAAGTTGCATACAGTCCCCTATTGGATGAAGACAAAAAGGGGAAGATAATTAATGAAGAGCAACTTATAGATCCTATGGTGGCATGGCATAGAGAGTTTGGCATGGAGAGTTTAACTTAAGGGGAAGATCTTAAGTTAAGGGGAAGCAGTTAGCAGTTTACAAGGAAGTTTTGTTTCATTCAGGGAGATGATTACATCTTAACTTCAGGGGAAGCTTTGGCTTTATGATGAAGTTCGTACACTACTTTGTTTGTTTTGCCATCATCAAATAGGGGAAAATTGTTAGGATTCTAGATTTGATGAGACAAAATAAATAAAAGAATGAAACATAAGGACTAAATCTAGCAGATCAGAATTCTACAAGCTGGTGGAGAATTATGAAGATTTGGTCAAAGTTTACAAGATTAAGATTAGGAAAGTATTTAATTAGTTTAAATAGTTTCCTTATCATATTAGGAAAGTATTTAATTAGTTTAAATAGTTTCCTTATCATATTAGGAAAGTATTTAATTAGTTTAAATAGTTTCCTTATCATATTAATTTACTTCCTTTGTAAGTCATGATCTCTCCCTATATAAAGAGATCATAGACATAGGTTTTATAGATAGCAGAGTCGACTGATGAGAGTCGAATAGTAAAAGGTGTGTGTGTGTACACCATAGTTAGATAGTTAGTTGGTGTAGCCCCAAGATTGTGTTTGGGGAAAGAGGAAACGTTTGAATGAAAAACCTTGTTCAATAACAATTGTCTTCATTATATTCCGCTGCATAATTGTTATCATTGTTATTGTTTATCCTAGATATTAGATCTAAACAATCTGAGTCTTAATAACGATCTAAGAGGTCTTAACAGACTCCTCAATTGGTATCAGAGCCTCGTGGCTCGTGATATCTAGGATCTACAAGGTTTTTGGTATCGTGTTCTTGATGAAAAGAATGATCGAATTTTCTGTTTTTGGCGATTGGCTGATTTGGTAAAGATTAGGGTTTTTGCAAACCCTAATTCAATAAAAACAGGATTGGTGATCTATAATGTTCCTACTAGCTTTGGTGAGTTAATCTTTGGATTGATGATGAACCCTAGTATGAATGAATGATGAAGGAAACAAGAGCACAAGAAGATACAAGATTTAGGGTTTACAAAACTCTAATGGTTGAGTTTCTTGTCGTCGTGATAATGGAGCAGCAGGTCTTTATGTTTTGACGAGCAAGGTTACAAGAGAAGCTCTATTGGTGGTACATTAAGATCGATAGAAGTTATTGATTTAACAAATGCTGCTCGATGTTGACTTAATATTGTCAATAAAATGTTTGTACTGCTCGTTTTTGTTAATACTGCTGGCTTCGTGGATGTTTATACTGCTTATGTAATAGTTAAGTCTGCTTACCCGCCTTTGAATTCAAACTTGCTTAAAATAGAAGAAAACAGTTTATTTACTACAAGCTGTTGAGCGTAAATGGAAGTAAGTGCTAATGCTAGCTTTGGGTTATAAAAAGTTAATACTGTTCAAGAGTCGACAATTTTGTATGTAATACTGCTATACTATGATTTTTAGTAACTCTTCTAAGAATTGGGCTAAAAAGTTTATACTGCCAGTTAAAGGTTAGTACTGCTTGTTGAAAGTTTGTGATGCTAATAGGCTTAATGTTAGACAGGCCATTGAAATCATTATAGTGGTATTAAGTTCGATATCAGACAAAGAAAAAAGTTACTACTGTCAGTTTCATCTGATATCGTATAATGCCGAGAGTTAGTACTGCTAGTTACACTCGATATCAGATGACACACATGCTTGGATCTACAACAAATTTAAATTATTTCAGTTTAAACTTATTGATTTAAGGCTCGTTTTGGGATATATTGAAGACGTGATTACGAGATGATTGAGTTATCACTTATTTTGAGTTGTCATTTGAGTTTCACATATTCGTGTATCTATATCATACCTTTAGCAGGAGTTAACCTTATTACGTGCTATAAACGCTGTAACGAAGACTTGACAATCTAGCAAAGGTGTGTGATTTATCTTATGGTGCTCAAATGCTCACATTTGCTATCACTTAGTATGTGTCTCATAGAAGATGAGGATTTTGTCACAAGTTGTGGTCTACTTATACTCTTTGTCTCAGAATGAAGTTGGAGTACGTGGATAGTACAAGATATATAGATACAAGTTTGGGATTTTCTACTAATTCTCATCAAATCCGATATACTCTTAGTTTTTTACTTCATCATAATCATAACATAGAGCTACAGAGTTTGAGATACAAAAGATGTAACCATATTGGTTTCAAGGAAGCTTATTGTTAAAATGTTTAAAACCGATTTTACATGCACACGTTGAGTGAATGTCATACTACTAGCTAGTCATTGTTAATACAGCTATTAACTACACTTTCTAACTCTTAGTTCATTATTTGTGTTAACTTTATGGAGGGTATTTTAGTCAGTGGAAAGCTTGGATAAAAGTCCTTGATATATAAGGTGTGGATTTATGACGATCAAAGTTTGGAGCATACAGTACCCAAATGAATGAAGACAAAAAATGGGAAGATATTATATAAAGAAAACTTATAGATCCTGTGAAGTGTGGCATGACATGAAGTTTAACTTAAGTGGTAAGATCTTTAAGTTAAGGGGAAAGCAATACTAGCAGTTTACAAGGAATTTTTTTCATTCAGGAGAAGATATACATCATAACCTTCAGGGAAGCTTGGCTTTAATTGATGAAAGTTCGTACACATACTTTTGTATGTTTGCCATCATCAAATAGGGAAAAATAGTTATGATTCTTAGATTTGGATGAACAACTTAAAATAAATAATGAACATAAGGACTAAATCTAGCAGATTAGAATTCACCAAGCAGGTGATAATTATGAAATATGGTCAAAGTTTACAATATTAAGATTAGGAAATATTTAATTAGTTTTAAATAGTTTCCTTATCATATTCAGGAAAATATTAATAAGTTTACAAGTTTTCCTTATCATATTAGGAAAGTATTTAATTAGTTTAAATAGTTTCCTTATCATATTAATTTACTTCCTTTGTAAGTCATGATCTCTCCTTACATAAAGAGATCATAGACATAGGTTTTATATATAGCAGAGTCGACCGATGAGAGTCAAATAGTAAAAGGTGTGTGTGTGTGTATACACCATAGTTAGATAGTTAGCTGGTGTAGCCCCAAGATTATGTTTGGAGAAAGAGGAAACGTTTGAATGAAAAACCTTGTTCAATAACAATTATCTTCATTATATTCCGCTGCATAATTGTTATCATTGTTATTGTTTATCCTAGATATTAGATCTAAACAATCTGTGTCTTAATAACGATCTAAGAGGTCTTAACAGACTCATCAGAAAGTATAAGTGTACTAAATGAGATGTCTATGTCTAAGTCTGTAACAACTAATGAAAAAGTTGTGTTTGAATCAAAAGAAGTTGAACCTAGTTGTGCAACACACGTAAAAACTCCTAGGCAACAAATGAAAAATCAAGGGACACCTGAAGTTAAAGGAAAGAATTGGAATAAAATGATGGAAAGAGAACTAGGAGAAGGTTACTCTTTCATCAAGAAAAAGTGTTTTGTTTGTGGAAGCCTAAGTCACTTGATCAAAGATTGTGACTTTTATGAAAAGAAAATGGCAAGAGAGGCTGAGATTAAGAAACAAAGGGTTTTTACTACTGGTAACAGGGTGGCAAAACCAGTTTGGAACAATGCAAACAGGGTTAATCGTGCTAATCACTTTATACCTAGACCAGTACAACTTAATTCTGTTAGGCAAAATGTTAATTCTGTCAAGATTAATGTTAAATCTGTTAGGCATAATGTTAATTCTATCAGGACTAATGTTAATACTGGTAGATCTAAACAACCAGTACCTACCAGTAACTCAAACAGTTTTAGCCCTGTAAGACCCCAGGTGAATAAGTTTAATCAAAGAAGTCATTTTTCAAATTCACATTCACCTGTGAGAAGACCTATTGTTAGAAATACATAAAGAATGACTTATTCTCACACTATAAAGGGAAATTGGGGTACTGCTGTTAAGACCTCAGCAGGTTATAATTGGAGGAGAACAAGACCATACTCCAATTATAATAGTGGATCCAATTTTGTTAGAACTGTAAATGTTAAAGGACCACAAGGTAGACCCAAGCCTGAAAAGGCCTGGGTCCCTAAGAGAAACTAGTTTCTCTTTCTCATGTGCAGGATCATCCACTCAAGAACATGGAGGACAGAGGTATATTTGATAGTGGATGCTCAGGGCACATGACTGGTAACAAGGATCACCTGGATGATTTTAAAGAATGCAAAGGGGGGTCTGTTACCTTTGGAGGTAGCAAAGGCTACATAACTGATAAAGGTAGGATAAGAGTTGGTAATTTAGATTTTAATAGTGTGTCTTTTGTAAAAGAACTTGGGCATTTTAATCTTTTCTCAATATCACAAATATGTGATAAGTAGCACAAGGTTCTTTTTACTGAAACTGAATGTCTTGTTGTGTCTCCTGACTTTCAGATGCCTGATGAAAATCAGATACTTCTTAAGGTCCCTAGGCAAAACAATATGTACAGTTTTGATATGAAGACACCTGGTCTCACAAAAGATTATGCTTATTTAATTGCAAAAGCCACATCTGATGAATCTAAATTGTGGCATAGGAGGTTAGGTCATATAAATTTTAAACACTTAAATAAACTTGTGAAGGGAAACCTTGTAAGAGGTATACCTTCCAAGGTTTTCAGAAATGACCATACATGTGTTGCCTGCCAAAAAGGTAAGGAACACAAGGCCTCCTGTAAGGCAAAGTTAGAAAGAACCATTACTGTACCATTACACACCTTGCATATAGATCTTTTTAGGCCAACTTCTCTAAAGAGTATTAATC